>CM050163.1:491356532-491606878 GCA_027410445.1 Discoglossus pictus
TGTAATACAATGATCTGCGCATTTGACTTTACTACACGATCTAGTGATGAGAGCTATTTGCCTTTTGTCATATATATGACGCAACATGTGGTACTCGGACAAATCATTTATTTGTGAGGAGCTAAAGCTACACTCAATCTAAAAAAGAACAAAACTAAATAAAATAGTAAACAATATTATTAAAAAAGTAGCACTGGCAACACCTGAGAAGTACAAAACAAACAACTCTTTCTCCTATTCAGAGGAGAAATTACCCAGTATATATATATATATATATATATATATATATACATACATACAATTCCTCTGTGCCTCTGTCTCTCTCCCTGATCCAGCAACCATCCATACACACTCACTGGAGGCCTCTCTGAAGGTATCTGAATACATTGTGGAGCCAACTTAACTTTTACTGTATGCAATTTACTATCAATATTTCTAGGACTGTTTCTCTGATTTGATATTTTAGGTGATAAACAAATCTGTACCCATGTTTTTGTCTGAAACTCCCTTATCCTGCTTGCTTACCCACCCCCAAAGCCTGGTTTTATTGCTTCGTATCTGTGAAATAACATTGCCCATCCATCTCACATTCTATTTCAGTGTCCACAATTCCTCTGGGCCTCTGCCTCTCTCCCTGATCCACCAACCGCTGCCCTCCCCTGGTTACTCTTCTTTTATGGAGTCTCCTAGATTTCCTACAGCTGATCAATTAAGAACACCTGTTAACTACTCCTAATTAATCCTTTAAACAATGTCTTCTCCTGCCTTTTTATTTCTCATAACCTCCTGCATTTTCCTCAGGCTCTTCCTCTCAACTTTTCCACATCATGTCTCCCACATAACCATCTGTTGGCTTCTGGAGATATATCTCCTAACCAAGGCCCCTCAACTTATATTCCCATTTGAACATTATGCTATCTGTAACATATTACATACTAGAGCCACTCACCTCAAATGTCTTTCAATCAAACCCTTTCCTTTTCCTTCCAAATAAAAATCATTCTAATTTTGTATGTTTTCCTACTAAGTAAACTTCACTTCCTTCCTGACCCTTGCTATTCCTTATCTGTCTATTGCACAGGCTTCTGCCTCTTCCATTCCTTTTAGATTGTAAGTAGAGCGCTTCCAATCTTGTAGGGTGCTTTGGAAAAAAGCACTTTCTGCAAAGATTCTAAGCTCAAAACAGGCCCTCCATTTTCTGCAGTTTGTTAACATTGTACTTTTCTTGCTTTCATACCCTGTATAGCGCTACAGAATATGTTGGCGCATTACAAATAAAAGTTCATAATAATAAGTTAATATATATATATATATATATATATACACACACCCGCATATAAGCTGCACCTGTGAAATTCAAGGGGAAAAAAGAAAAAAAAACATAATATAAGCCAAATATAAGCAGCACCCTTAAAATTGGAGAGAAAAAGACAAAAGTCAATTAGATTCAGGGAATAAAATAGTGATTTTATTTTACCATGGGAAAACAGTATGCCTCCTTAGGCAGGTTATCAATATTAACATTAAGAGTAAGGTAAGGTAAGATCAAACGTAAGGTAACAAGTAAGGTAAGGCAACAAGCAATCTTTTTTCTTAGGTCAGGTAACATATTTTACTGTAATTGGCCTATTCACTGTCATCACTGTTGTCACTACTGACTTCACTACCAGTATTCACTTCATCACTCTCACGTTTTTTTTCACTTTCCTCCCATAGTAAGTTGTTCTAGCTACCATCCAGTGCATATGACACGCAGCATTTTACTTAACCCCCTGATCATGGACTTTGTTGATATTATTGTCCATGAAGTGACAATCCATTGGCACAGAAGTGTAAATGACAGCTTCTTAATCTTACCAGACGGTTTGAGAGCATGATCCCCTTCCCGAAGCCAATCTAAATACTGTTCTCTGAGGTTGTCTTTGAACGGCTTGTTCGCAATGACATGAAGCACTTGTAGCTTTGAAGTCATGCCACCAGGTATAACGACGAGGTCTGTCTTCTGTACAGCAAATTTATTCTTCACTTCAGGAGTGAGATGACCCTTAAAAGCATCTAAAACTAGCATGGATCTCTTAGTGAGCAGTACTCCAGGTCTGCAGTTCCAAACTACAGACCGCCATTCAGCCATCAGTTCCGTTGTCATCCAGCCTTTTTCCTGGCAACAAATCACTAAGCCCTCAGGAAAGTTTTTCGCTTCAGAATAACATAGGGGGGTAATTTGACTCCGTCAGCAGTAACAGCTAACATCACTGTTACTCGAAGTTTTTAATTTCTGGTTTTTCTTAATGTGACACTTTTCGCCTCTTTCTGGTCTACTGTCATAGTGCTTGGCATATCGAAAAATACAAGCGTCTCATCAGCCTTGCCAATCTAGTGCAATGGGTATGAGTGACGCTGCCGCAATTGGATGAGATACTGCTGGAAATTAGTCAGTTTCTCCTCAAAATCTGCTGGCAGTTTCTGTGCTAATGAAGTGCTTTGTCGAAGAGCGAGATGATTTATCCTCATAAATCGACGGCACCAACCAATACCCGCATGGAATTCCCTCTTCTGTAATTTCCATTGCCTTATGTTGGATTACTTTCTGTGAAATAGGCATGCCATTTTTTCTCATATCTTGCACGTAGGTAGAAAAAACTCTAGCTTCAAGTTCTGGATATTTGCCATGTTTTGGTCCCCTGAAAGACTTTCTAGTTGAAGCTGAATTAGATCCGTCCAATCCATATTTTTTTCCAGCCTCTCTGTTGCTTGTGGTTTTAGCATGATCAACATCTGCAAGTTTGAAACTTGTATCATAACTACGTCTCATTCCTAGACTTGATAACGCTTTTCTCTCTAAGTGATCAGCCATAACTGCGAGAAACAGGCTTTCTTATCAGTACTGTATCTATGGTAACTTCTTTTGCAGGGCTACAGCCCGAAAATCGTTGCTCGCAAAATGTTTGAATCGCTAAACTGCGAATCGCTATTCAATTGCTACAATTCCGCAGTCTCAAGCCTGCAAATCAGCAGTCATTTTTATGGTTGCGAATATAAGCCGCACCCGTAATTTCCAAGCTCGGAAATCGGAAAAAAGTGCGGCTTATATTCGGGTCAATACGGTATATAAACAGAATTCTAAGCAGGAAATATGGTTTTAAACTTATTTTAGGCTTACAATTGTGAACACAAATGTACTACTTATTTACTCTGTACGGTGAGGGCTTCCATCAATGTTTTGCCCCCCATAAGCTAAATTATAATGTGGTTAATAGCCTTCCCAAAAAATCTATAGCAGGAGTTAGTTACCAGCCCCACACTGATGAGGTCATTTAAAACCAAAACAGCTGTGGGTAGGTGTCCTAACTCTTGCATAATCAGTCCTATGCTAGGTTTTAAAGCTGTGTAATACAGCAGACATATGCTTAAAAGGAGACATGTTTGAAATGGTATTGGATTAAAGAGTGAAACATTTGTGAGCTCATTTGCATGTCTATGCCCAGCTTCCCAGAATGCAGTGCAACAACTGTATTTCTTGAAATTCAAATGTGAACACATGTACTATATATATTTATATCATGTCAAACTGACTTTGGCATATCCCCAGCCATCAGCCATGTCTTTTGAGCAGGTTTTCTGGCTTGTTTTAGACATGTAAATATACACACAAATGTAACATGTATACAAATGGATGGGCAAAATTATCTAATAATTAGGTAAGTCCGTCATTTAGATGCATTATACAATGGAAATAAATGTAGGAGCCATAAGTACATATTAGAATCCCGGGCTCCCATGTTCCTGTTTATTCGATGTCTAAATTTGAAATATTTCTGGTGAAATGAAGAAAACAATAAATAAAAGGACATTACAAATATCTTCTTTTTATTCCAATTTCACTGAAAATCATTATAATCCACAGATAAAAGCATACACATTAATTAAAGCCAGAAATACTTAATAATTAATAATAATTGCAAAATGATTAGTGAATCCACACAAATCCCATGGGTATAGGCATTTAGAGTGTCTATTAGGTAAGTGACCCATTTGTAGAAACATTATACATTTATCACAAAAATAATTGCTTTAGATCTGTTTGTTTAAGTAGAGTCGGATTAGAGGTTTAGTTAGAAGTCAGTGAAGAGGTCATCTGGATCTAGAGTGCTTTTTGATGTTTGTAAAGACGTTGCTTCTGGTGAAGGATTCTTGCCAGTTGACTTCGAAGAGACTGGATTACTAAAAGAACAATAGACAAGGAAAGCTGTAACAAATGTCTTTCAACATTACTTCTACATTCAATGAGAAGTCACAGTAGCTGGAAATTATATTTATAGATTATTTGTATACCAGCACTTAGAAGGTGTAGAAAAATAGTTAAATCCACAAAAGGTTCTTCCATCTTCACATTTCATTTTTTTAGATATTATTTGGCAAATATTCATGGGCTTAAATTGCATTGATCTTAAAATGAATTAAATTTGACATGCTACTCACAATTACTTTTGTTTAGTATAATTACAGAATGAATGTTACCCTTTATGATTTAAATATCTATATTTTATAATAAGATATTGCTTTCTTATACTCACTGGCAAATAGAAGTAAATAATAAAAGTAGAAGAAAAACTTAAGACAATAACCAAAATTCACTAAGCTTTACGAAGGCTGCATTTGAAATTTCCCCACACATCACCTTCGCTTGCCCTACCAAACTAAGTGAATTTTGTACAAGTTATAGCTAATTGTGGATGTATGTTATTAATAAAAGGTTGAAGAGGTTTTTACAAGAAAATACCTCAAACAGATGCAAAACTAGTAAAATCATTTGATGGCGAAGTGATATAAAGACTGTAGCTGTATTGTGGCTCAATTCCAATATTAACTGAGGATTATAAGGTTTAATAATCTATTACTTTCATCTATATTCAGAATACTTATTTTGATGTACCAGCAATCTGAGTAACTTTAATAGAAGTCTTTAAGTCATACGGTGCAAATAGATATTAGCCAACAAGAATTTCTAAAATTGCTGGAGAAATTGCGGCCAGGTTCTTACTTCCATGTCTGGTTTGAATGTCCAGCGATTCTGCAATTTTGGAAAGACTATTTGGACCATGTTATGTCCCTATTAAACATTCATTTTCAAGTAACCCCAGAAATAGTCTTGTTTCACTTTTTATCTGAGAATTCTGTGGACATAAAAGCCTGCCTTCTACAAATTTATACTACTGCAAAATGGTTAATTGCCTCTAAATGTTGCCAGTCTGACGCCCCTAACTGGAACGAACTTCAGGCCATTATCAGTAAAAATCGGGCTCTGGAAAATGTTTTTCAGAACCTTATGGTGATTAAAACACAAGTTGTAAGATGGAGGGTGTGGGATTTATACATAAGTAACTAAACAACTAAGTTAATCTAGTACAAATGATGTGGCAGTTGAGAGGGATCTTACTCAAGGTCAAGATGTTTTTATTATGTACTCTTTTATGTTTGTCAAATCGACAAGAATATTATTGGATATATTTGTGAGTATTAGTTTTGTCGATTGAATAAAACTTATAGATATAAAAAAGAAATATCTATTTTAGCCAACAAGCCCTATCCATCATTCAGTTAAAACAAGGGCCACTGGTTCAACTGCTTGTTCCCAACTCCAGTCCTCAGGAGACACCAAGAGACCAATACCTGAGATTACGCCTGCATTAGAAAAGGTGGTTTCATTAACATATATGTGCTAATTAACACATCTGTCGTCCAGCAGGAATATCCTCAGATCATGATGGGTTTCTGTTCATTGAGTATTGGTTGGGGTTCAGTGTTATACAGGAAAATGTAGCTCAGTACGGATACATATTTGATTCAATTGTATACTACAGATGAAAAGGTTGAGACCCTGCTTTAAAGGACCATTGCATATTAGTAAAAGTATGCAATAAACTAACAACATTAGAAGCTAGGTAAGTGATAAATCTAAACGCATTATTAGCAGACTATGCAACTGTATGGAAACTGCTGCGATTCATACCTCCTTTCTATGGCACTAGGGGTCGGTTACAGAGAAGGGCAAGCAAGGTTTGCAAGTACAGTAGAATCCCGGTTATCTGGCACCCAACTAACTGAGACCCTCAAGCAACCTGCCCCGGCATCAATTTCCCCTTTAAAAAAACTCCCACTTAACCGGCACTATTCGACAGTTTGAGACCGAAAAAAAAAAATACGAACTTTTTTTCTAATTGTTTTTTTCTGGGCCTAAATGGCCCAGTTTAGGTGCTATTGCCCTTTTAAAGGCATTTTCAGGGTTTTGGGGGGTTTAAGGGTCGTTTAGACCCTTAAATCCGGGTACTCCCGATTAACTGGCACCTATACTTATCCAGCAATAGGGAGTCCGGATAACAGAGGTTTTATTGTATACTTATGAGCTGCCTCTGCTGAGCCTATGGGGGGGGGGGGGGGGACGACGACGAGGAAAAGGTCCTGTGCTGACATCTTATCTAAATCTACCAATGAATCAATAATCCCTCGTTCCTCCTTCCACTCTTAATAGTAAAAAATAGTAGTGCACTGTCACCAAGCTTCCAAGCCAGCAGGATGTGTAGAAGACAAACATGGCTTCCTTGAGACACAAGCAATGCATTTTAAAATATTTGACCTAAAATAGTTTTATACACATGGTTTACACAGCGGCTAATGATGTTAATTTGGCACAAACCTCACAAACATATGAAGTTTTTTCAAATCTACAGTAGTCCTTTAAATGGACACAGATACAGAAATATTATTTAAAACAAGTACGGTAATTCATGATAAAAATACTTGGCTTAATAGTGAAGACAGTTCTTTTGCACATCATGCAACGCTCTTGCAATTTCCCTACTGCAAACTTAAGAATAAAGTAAACTTTCAGATATCAGTATTCGATAATAGCTTTTTTTTTTTTCAAAGGAATACTTCTGGTACGGCTGTCCCTTTAACTTGAAATCCTTAGCAAAGGAAAAGAAGCAGCTCAAGTTGCTTGAGGGCACTCTACAGATACAGCCCGTGTTGTTACAATTAGGCTTAGGCTTTGTTCTTCAGTTAAAGGATTAAAGACTTATGTGTGTAAAACTACTGAAATGTAGTATAATAGGCTGTAAACTTCCCAGGCTTTTAGGCTTCCATTTTCTTATTTTTTTTTGTTGTAAATTACACATATTATACTCATGAACAGAAATATGAATCAACACAAACAGAAGATAGAGGAAAAGGCAACAAAACATGAGATAAATATACAGGAGGTCTCCGGGTTACAGACGACCTGACTTAAGAACGGGCTCCCAGGGCTTTTTGTAGGAGTTTGTTTAAATTACGGTTTTATTATTACAGTACATGGGTATTATTATTTCTACAGTATTACACTGTAGTATTATTACCACATATGAACCATCATAGCATTGTTGTTGTTGTTGTTATTATTATTCATCAGGCATCCAAATTTGTTTTAAAGGCGTTCTTAGGAATGTCTCATGCGTCACCCGGGGGCGCCTATATTTACATTTGCACATGGACAGGAGGATAGACGGAGAAACACCCCAGAAACCCTTGGGAATTACAGCATATTAACCTATGGCAGTATAAGCAAATAATAATATATGATAAATCACACCGTATTTAAAACCTCAAATGGTGTTTGGCAATTGTACATTTCTAATCTGCGTTTAATCTGTTTTTAGGCCAAATTGGAAAGGGTTTCTGGAACAGGAGTGAAATCTATCTCCTAGAGACAAGCAGCTTACCAAAACAAGCAGAGGATCTGGCTGCAAGACCGGACTGCTGGAAGTAGATGTTTAGACATCTCTCCATTAATACAAATACAGGGCTCTCTTTTTTTCGTTTTCAACTCATTTTCTTTTCACTTAGGAACATACTGTAGTTACATCATTATGTGCGTGTTTGTATCATTCAGTCGTGTCCTACTCTCTGTGACCTCATGGACCGCAACACAGAGATATTGGAGTGGGTTACCAGTTCCTTCTTCAGTGGGTCACAGCATACAACTACTGGTATTCCTAAGTGGTCTCCCATCCAAGTACTGACCATGCCCAGCCCTGCTTGGCTTAAGGGAGGTGTGACTTCTTGGTTCCCTGACTGGAATCAAACCTAGGTTGCAGCAGTGAAAGCACTGAATCCTAGCCACTGGACCACCAGGGATCCCTAGTTACAGCATTACTATATGCTATTCGCTGTCTATCTTCACTGTGTAATGCAGGAGTATGACAATGGTTTGCATACAACATACAAGTGTTCAATTCTAAAAAAGGTGACTGGCAGCTCAATATGGCAGTTGAACTGGCCTCCAGTTTGCATGCACCCAAGCCCCCCCTTCTTGGGGATTTGTGCTTTGGGCAGCATTTACCAGCCTGACAGATAAGTGAATGTGGGTGGTCTATGATCCCTCTCCGGAAACATTAGTTCAGGACATTTTATTTATTGTTTGTGTACAATGTGCAGCTTCTTTTGATCAGTTACCCAAAAACAAGTTGCTTTCATCTTATAGAGCATTAAAAGCTGTCTATAGATTGTACTAGCCATTTACTCTACATTAAATCACTCCTAAGATATTCAGCATGTTTTGTCAGCATCCTCTATGCTACTGTATGGCTCACTATGCAAATTTGCATCTCAGAATGCTTGATAAGGATGAGGGAGGGGGAACTAATTGCATAGCCCTATCGAGGAGCATTATCTTTGCCACCACACAGACAAACTAGCAGACTGGGGTACTAATTGGCTCATCAAATCAGCTAATTGGCTGACTGACAGCTCAAAATGGCAAATTTCAATGTATTGTATTGGGCCACTTTTTACAAATAATTTTCTCATGAATATTATATAGTTGGTTTAATGTGCTAATAAGTAACACAGTATGCTTGTTTTTTTTTTTGTGGAATCAAAATGTCCCTGAGTGTTCTCATGCAGTTAAACACGCTCATGCACTCTTGGTCAAGCATTCTACACTACATATAATCATATTCAGCCACTCATTAGAATAAAGGAGCTGCAATTACATTTTGGATATCTCTGGAATGATTTGGTGAGTTGGTCAAAAATAGAAAATTAGTATTTAGTATTAGTTTGCCAGTGAAATCTACAGATGTACGTATGCTCTGTGCACTTCATGTTCGGTTTTACTTAAAGGCATGGGTAAGTGAACTGAAATACATTTCTGCACTCTATAGGCAAAAAGTAGCTTATGTGTATGCAGCACATCTCAAACATTTTATTTTTCATTAATATCTACAAATCCCTCTAATGATTATAGTGACACCTCCAAGGGGTGTCTATATAGATCCATGATCCCTCCAATCAGCATGCAGCATCAGGGGAGCAATATTAACCCACAATTTACCTGCTTGCTCAGGCAATCTCCTTGCAGCTTCCGGACACATATCAATGATACACTACATTTCCCAGGCTGCTTTGCACCACAAACAGGAACCCATAGTTAATTTAAAGAGTTTATAGTGTAGTGACATTTCGGTGTGTAATTGTACCTACAAAAACTGGAAATGTCCTATATGAACTGGGATACAGTAAGGGGAAATGAGGAGTTGAAGTTATGTGGGGCGCACAAATGGGCCTTAAGCAACATAACACTGAAATACACCCCTATTAAAATTATACACAACCTCTCTCAATAAATTAAAAAAGTGTCCATTAGAAAAATGCCACCTACATCTTGGTGAAAGTGGTTATTGTTAGAGCAGCCTAGCCCCAGTTAATAAAAAGGAAATGACCTTTCTATAGATTAAGAGTCCAGATGAGACCTAGTGCCTCTTTGTGTTGCTTAGTCCTTCAGCCATGTTATCGACCGCAGCACGCCAGGCACATCCGTCAGTCTCTGCTCCTCAAGCTCATGTTCAGTACTGCTTGATCGGAACCCCTAAATTGCAGTAGGTGCAACCTGATTGGGGAACCAAGACAGAAGGAACTATTTTCACAGAATGGAGGGATCCGGTTCTACCTTGGCGGGTGGTGTGCTCTGTAAATAATGCAAGGGTATTTTATCTAAGTGCAAGCAAGCTTTGTGTAGATCATTTGTCTATCTTTCAGTTTTAATACAATAAAACTATGACACTTAGGTAGGTCCTCGTTATTTTTAATTTATTTATTTTTGAACATTTTGACTGATTGGAGATCATTAGAAGAATCAACATTTCTGGGACTGGTCCAATCCCATTTTTCAAAATGGTGTCATGTTTTCTAATGTACACTTTGTGATTTCCATAAGTGAGATTTTCTAGGCACTTTTAGTGAATATAAACTAGAAACGGGCAAATTATATAATTTACAGCTACACAGTTAACTATCACTTGCATTAACAGAAGTATATTGACTAAGTATATTTGACTTCTTACACTGGATAGGGAATGTCATTCCAGGCTTATGTTTATGGTCAGCATTTACTATAGAGAATAATGGTTAGTACGACACATAGAACGTTTTCAGAGCTTTTTAAGATGAAACCAACTTATTATTTGAGTGACAGCGTGCCTTTAATTACGGTCTGTTCAGATAATACATTTCAACCAGAGTATACAAGATGTACCATGAGCGAGGTGTTTCTGTCATATATTATGTGCATTATAAGGTGTAAAATGGCAAACTGTCAAGTTGAGTTAGACACTGCCATGTTCCAAGTTTGCCACCTGATGAATCCATGCCCAAACTAGCGCTGGCTTATGCAGAACTGCTGGGTCCTCAAGCCCTGGCTGGATTAATAAGGACTACACAAGATACGAACTACAGAAGAAAACTCATCCAATACGCTCTCCATCTATATCCCTCCTTCCTTCTCTCATATATGCCAAACCATAAATGCATCAGAGTTTATGGAAGTCCATAGACATTCTTATAATTTTGTTTCTATATTGAAGGTCACACTCGAGTAGCTCCCCAGTAAATATTATTACTATTGACATGTGCTGGGTGAACACGCCAAGGTCTGTGCATTGTGCTCTATGATCTGGAAGCTTGGGACGTCAGTTTAACCATGTAATGATTACAGAAGTAAACAGCACATTTGGATACGAAAACACTACAGAAACTGCTGGCACTTTAGAAATAATATATACGGTTACATAGTAACTGAGGTTGAAAAAAGACTTTTGGTCCACCAAGTTCAACTTTTTTTAGATTTCCTCTGATCTTTGTAATATGCAGATTAATTGATAATTGATAAGGCAAACAGAAAAAAAGGAAGGCAAACAGAAAAAAAAAACATTGAAACATTGCCAAAGGGGACAAAAAATAAAATTATTTTCTGACTCCAGATACTGGCAATCAAATTCCTCCCTGGATCAGTACTCCTCCAGGATGACCCAGAATGCCCTTTTTATTCAAAAATATATCCAATCCCTTTTTAAAGTTATCTATCGAATCCGCTGTCACCAGCTCCTTTAGTAGAGAATTCCACAGATTAACCACCCTTACTTTGAAGAACCCTTTTCTTTCTTTATGGTGGCATCTTTTAATACAATATAAATACATATAATATTAAGATGAAGAAGAAGATGATGATGACGATGAAGAAGAAGAAGTACATGTCTGCAGGTTCAGGAGTGTTTCTATCAAGTAATCATGTAACCAGCGTCCTACTTTAGGAATTCGAGTACATGTTTGATTATTAAAAATATTTATAATAAAATTGATGTTCGTATATTTATGGTTCTCGCATTTTTTTTGACTCATGGCACATTTATCATTGGCTACACTATGCAAGAGCTGGGAGAGTTGTACTTTCCCTCAATAAGGAGTTTAAGTCTTCTTACTTATCTCATACTATGTGTGATAGGCTTTAAAATTTCTATTAAACCAATTTTTTCATAAGTATTCTTTTATCTTCAATATCTTTTACATTTCATCCAAAATTTTAGTCATACAAGAGTGTCACGGGCATACCCTTAAGAATTACTGCAATACGTTGTTTTTTTATTAGCAGTGACGTGAAATTGCTTGGAAAATGATGACAAGGAATCTATTATTACACCTAAAACACCTATGTCATCTGAATTATGAGATTGAGTTTAAATTGCAACTGTAGATTAGGAGAATTTCACATGTTTGTGAAGCAACATTATAAGATATGTAAATTATAATCATAAAAGCATTTTAAGGAAAATCTTAATTTTGACTGACACTGCTGCGGTGTCTCTAAGGACTGGGACTGCGAACAAAAAATGCCGGAGCGTTGCGCCAGACTCCATAACAGCATGTAGTGTCAGGAGTCATATAGTAGAGAGCATGTTCTCCATTATATCCTTTGAGTGGCTGGATTCTAATAGGATTCCCACTGTGAGGGGGAACTGGGGGGCAGAAGGAAACATTTGCACCTCAGGAAAATTTAGGCCGAGTATAAATCATAGTAAAATATTTTTTAGATATTGTATCATATATTGTATGGAATGCTTTTTGCTGGGTCCGGGGGAAAAGGGCATTACAGACTCCATTTAAATCAAGTTATAACCCATTACAATCAGGAAAAGTTTGACAAGCACTAGAAATGCTAGTAAATAAGTTGTTCAGTCGTTTCCGACTCTCCGTGAGCATATGTACAGCAGCACGCCAGGCACATCTATCTTTATATCCATAAAGGTTCTCTTGGCAAAGATTATGGAGTGAGTTGCCAGTTCCTGCTCCAGTGGACAGCGATTTGTCTGATCTCTCTGCTATGACATGCCCTTCTTTGGTGACCTTTCTTGATATAGCTCACAGCTTCATTGAGGTAGACAAGTCGCTTCACAAGTACACGGTAGTGATCCAGAAGGGGAAATAAGTATTAGTGCTAGGGGATTAAAACAAAAACACAGGAAAAAGCTTACTCAGAGTGAGCAATGCACACTAATATAGGAGCAGTCATAAAAGTTGTTCTTAATCAATGAAAACAGAAAGATCTTAGCAGCTCTGCTAAAACACACACAAATAACACTGATTTACTGGTAAAAAAGAAAAAAAAAGCTAAACTTACTTGTTCCAGTACATAACACACCCTAATGTTAATATTAGTGATGTGAATTAAAGCTCTGTGTGATCATGGGCATATGTCTGAATACTAAATGGCACATGTGAATTTGACAAATGAGGCTGAAACTATGAAATGTTTAGTCTCATGGAGATTTTCTTGTTAAAAAAAGGAAAAATGGAACAGCCCAATGGAGACCTGCCAAGGTCTAGCGAAAGAGTCAGTGACATCATTTTCTCCTTAAACTCACTTTCAAGAACACGATATACACTTTAAGTGTTATGCCACCTGGTTCTATGGATAAAAAATATGGAATATCTAAAGCATAGCAAGCATTCCTCCGCATCACTAGTAAAATATGACTGAAATATCAAAAGTGACCTTAAAGGCATATGGAAAGTTCCTGGATTTTACTAGGAATATAATCTATCTATATAGTTTATTCAGTTTTATGTACTTTATTTAATTAAGAAGTGCTTATAAGCTCTGTTTTCTCTGCATAAAATCAAACAAATATTACCTGCCCTCTGCAGCTCATTAAGATACAGACTTTGAAGATTTGGATGTGCAGTGTAATGTACTAACCTATCAGGGACCATGTCTCAGCAGCGTATTGCAGAATATTACTAAGAGATGGTCAGTATGAGACACTGCACAGTACTAGAGAGTCTGTGTCTTGGTGAGTTGCAGAGGGCAGACCCATGCAGGGACTATTTGTTTGATTTTTAGACAGTAAAATAAGAGTTTATGAACACTTCTTAATAAAATAAAGTACATAAAAGTAAATAGATATACACAGGTATATTATACACCTTGTAAATCCTTCCATATCCTTTAAGCGGATTAGTGATAGCATTTAATAATGTGGCAATGTGCAGTACAACTAAACACTTAATTCTTGAAATTGTTTGTAAGTAATAGCATATTTACTAAATGGAAAGTATGAATTTCATGCGATGCATGTTTTGACATAAGGTTCAAAAGGAACATATGTCTGAACAGGCCCACAAAGAGGGGATGCAATGCCACATCTGTACTGGGAGCTTTATTAGGTGAATACAGCTGTCAATCACAGCCCGTAACCACTGTACACATTTAAACCAGATGCTGCTTATGTCAAACAGCACAGGGTGTTGTAGCGATGAATCATCAGGCTTTGTAAGTAGAAAACGGGACTACTTATTTAAATTCCATCTAGTTCTATCCCTCAGGACCTGACGGCAGTAATAAGGACAATTTG
This sequence comes from Discoglossus pictus, assembly GCA_027410445.1. Taxonomy (NCBI): domain Eukaryota; kingdom Metazoa; phylum Chordata; class Amphibia; order Anura; family Alytidae; genus Discoglossus; species Discoglossus pictus. The sequence goes on from CM050163.1 coordinate 491,370,755, forward strand.
ATAATAATGGACATCCACTTTACACATGTATGGGACATTATAGTGTGTTATGACATGGCTCCATGATGGTCTGCCGTGGAGTTTTGTAAACTACTTTTCTAAAGAGGAACTAAAGCAATTATTCTTATGCATATAGTGCTACAATGGAACAAAGCGTCTTCAATATTAGGATTATATACAGTATAGCACAAAAATTGCATTTTATGTTGATAACTACCCTTAGTTATAGATGATAAAATGTGTGGCATGATGGTGACAGAAAAGTAGGTGCTTTGGTCTATTGATTGTTGTTGTTGTTGTCTTTGTTGTTTAATCGTTCAGCCGTGCCCAACTCTCCGTGATCCTATGGATTGCAGCACATCTATATTTATGTATCTGGTTGTGCTTATCCATAGAGTTTTCTTGGCAAAGATACTTGATTAGGTTGCTAGTTCCTTCTCAAGGCCGCAATTTACCTTCTTAAGCCTAAACTGATAAACATTGCCTTTTTAAGGGGAGTGATCATATGATCTGACAATATTTGAGCCAAACCATAATTTACTTCTTAAACACATCCAATAGTAAATCAGTCCGTCATACTGACATCAGTAAAACAGGGAAGTTAGACGTAATTTGCAATCAGAGGCTTAAATTAATTAGTGTTAATAAGTAAAATTTGCCGATTAGGCTCGTAATCGAGCAATCTATAAAATGCATTAGATCATCTGTTTTAGTCCATGTGGGTTTCATGATATGTATTAGCCTCTTGAGTACATGGATAACATTTAAAAATAATCTTTTTTTAATTGCATATTTGTGGTTTTGAGACTGTTGTGCAATGACATGCTTTTAAAGTACAGTATTGTGTGTTTAATTGCTGTTACAGCTCTAATAAGTGTTTGAAAAGGTCTTTGCGATTCCCTATTAAGTATGCATAATATTTTTGACAGAAACGTAATATTCGAGCTGTGCTAAAACCAAATGGAGTTCTAAGGCCTGTTTTTCATCTTTGGCTGGCCTGTAGTGATTGTGGGCGGGTAACTCACAATCGGATTGCAAGTAGAATATGTGGCAATATTTAGAGTGATCTTAAGTGTGTATACACTTACAAATTGGGCAAAATAATAGGGTCCTAAGTTTGCAATGCTTTCAAGGTTTTTAAAAAGGTGACTGTATATACAGAAAATGTGTTCAGAATCAAGTAATTTTCATAGGGTCTGCTTCTCCCAAGCAAGATGAGCCTTGTGGGTGTAGAAGGGGCAGTATTGATATGGGTAAGACAGCTTTGCTCTATAGTTACTATCCAAGCAAGTAAATGATTGTTTTTTTTTAACAATACACACGCTCAGTATGGCTTCAAGCCTGTCAAATTGTTTTGTAAAACATGAACACTGCTTAGTAACTAGCGGCACGTGCACAACTGGGACAAACATCAGTCAGACATCAGTGTTAATGACAAAACATAAAGCTATATACATTATTATAGATCAAGCAATCCCAGTCTGAAGCATCCACTCACATCAGAACAATACATTCATGCATGAAATAGTAAACCGGTTGTTATTTGCTTTCCAGTACTGAAGCTTGAGATAATTTGTAGCAGTGGGTAGATCAAACATCAAAGTCTTAGGATCAGAACCAAGATGTTTCAATTCTTGCATTGCTAATTAGAATATAATTGGTCAATATAGCAACATTAACATGTGCTTCTAATAAGCAACTGGTAAGCATCCATATCACACTAAAAAATATTAGCAATATCATAAAATATCTCAAAATAATACAAAAAATATGTAAAGAAAATAAAACGCTGAAACTCATTAACTGCATTTTTGCATAAATATTTTGTTTCATTGAACAGTGGTTATTTAAGTCTGGCTTGAGAATACATAAATTGATATATAACATCATGTAGAACGCATGTTCTCAGATATATATATATATATTTTTTAGTTTTCTGCTTTTATTTTGTCTATTATACAATTTATATAAACTGCCCTGAACAATACATTAGCACTTTATTAAGAAATAATAAAACCTATACTGAATTTGGAGACTGGTTGGCTGGAAAAAAAAAAGTTGGTTTTACAGTCTGCCCGAGCGATCTAATAAAAAATGTAATCAGCATTGACATGAAATCACATTTACTAGGAGTGAGGACACTTAAAGTCATATTTAAGTTTCCTGGATTATAAATGCATCTCATATAGGATAATCAGTACAATCACTACAAACATTTTTTGCATGAAAAAATACCAAAATAAACATTATTAAGCTTACCCTAGTTTGATAAATATTTTGAGTTTGCAAGCAGTTAACTTTGAGAGTTAACACCCCTGGAAATCCATGCTAAAATTAGCATGAAATGCATTATTCGTTTTGGCCAATCACAGGCAGATAATACATTGTATCAATCAGTGACAGCAGTTTGTGCAGGAAGGAATGATGGGATGTGTAGTCCCCTGCACAAGGAAGCAGGAGGAATCAGACAATTCTCTGTAGATCTCTGCATTGTGCTGCTGCTGGCTTGAAGGTTGGTTAAGAGTTAAATCCACACCCAAATGCAGTTTCTATTGGGAGGTACTCTGTACCTATGTAAGCAGCTCTAGGGGTGTGGAAAATAAGTTTTATTTATTAATAAAATAAATCTGTGCATAGAATGACTCAATGCAACGTACGTTTCTGATATAAGCAGCATGTGTTAGATCAGAAAAAAAGTGAAAAACAGGGAAACATATATATACACAACAAGTTAGTTGTAGGTGACCAATAAATGTGAACAAGTGAAACCCCAAATACTGTGCAGTTGTCTACACCTAATATATTTTAAAGTATTTTGTGTCTAAAAATAGGATACAAATCCCTTTCGAACCCAACATTTAATTTTCTGTTGCTTTTAAATTCAGCCTTGTAACCAATATTTTCTTTAAAAACATTTTTTTTAATTCAAATGAAAGTTAAGCATATCATTTATAGACATGAGAAACCAAACCCCAACAATACTGTGCAGCATGTAGAAGTAATGCTTACAATATCTAAACTCCATTATAAGAGTATAATGGGGGAAAAAAATAGTCACTGGATATTGACTACTATTTTACTGATCTAGAAATGGTCCGACATGCTGTGCCACCACCAGGGAATCCTAACCCATGCTTTGATTTTTACTGGGTACAGTGTCAGTCTCACTAGATCCTCCACATTCTCATAAAACTTAAGGAATCTGTTTTATAGGAAACCCCCTGTAGTCTAAGTCCTCTAAGATCCTCGTTAGATAGATAAATCATTTTTATGGCACAACCCTTATAGTTCCAACATGTGAGCTATGATGTACAACATGTGACTATCACTGACCAGCTTGTGACTATCATCTACAAACATATGAGTGAGCATCTATAACACGCAGTGATATTCAATCACACAATATTACAGACATTTCATGAATTTTAACACATTAGGTATGAACACTCAATATAGGTAAAATCAGTAGAATACCACTGAGCCCTACTGTGGAAAATGTCTCATACAGTCTTTATTGTACTATGAAGTGCCTATGTGTATTTGGTCAAAATATCCATTTAAGCATTAACATACAAATTAATTTAACTACAATTGTATTTTCTAAATCAAATAATCTATTCACTTTTAATCCACATACATTCTAGATTTTGCAATTAGTCTCATAATTAAGATTAAGATTCATGGGAAAAAACGTTATAAGTATATATGTATATGGAACCTGATATGTTAAGAAAAATAAATCCAAACACCACACTATTTAAACTAAAAGACCCATTGCAGAATAAGTTAACAAAACAATAATATATACAGATATATGAATTCAGGGGCGGCCCGTCCATTGGGGCGTCAGGGCAAACGCCCCCCCAAATATTTTCTTCACCCTGCAATAAAAAAAACACAACAATGTATTAGTATAACCCAAAAACAAATAAATATAAGGTGTACATCATCATTTCAAGTCTAAATAGTATTAAAATGAATTAAAGTTAGAAAAGGGACACTGTCACTTTAAAATAACCCTTGCGCTACATTAACTAATGCTGTGTATCTATCTATCGCCCCCTGCCTGCACCCTGTGTGATCAAATTACAATAGTTACACTGTGTACACTAACCTTTAGACTCTTCTCTTCTCTTCAATGAGTCCTGGCCTGGCCCACTGACCGTTAATGCATGCCGCCCACCATCACAGTGACGATATGCATGGGCGGTCATAAATGTATCAATTAATAAATGACAGTCTTCCATCATTGACCAATCAATGATGGAAGGTTGTACAGTTACTAAGAGAACAATCTAAACCCACCCAGACCGTTAGCCCTGAGCGCCCGCCAGCAAATAGAGCCTCGAGTTTGATTTTGATTGACTGATACAGTCAATAAAACCACCAGTTCCCTGTCCCTTCCCCCTTTCTGTTTCCTGACCCTGGTCACGCTGAGACTGAGAGACCTCCCTGGCTGAATCTACTCATCTGCTCTGCCTGCCTAACACAGTAAGTCTACACCTGTCTCTGCCTGGCACCTGCCCCTGCCCCTGGCCAAACCAAAACCCCTAGTAGCCCCTAATAAAAGTTAGGGGTGACCAGTTACCCCCAGTCCCCCACTATGCCTGCCTGGCCTGCCAGTGACACCTACCCAGCCACCCACCAACTACCACCGACGACCCTAGGCCTACAATGCCTGGTGCCAGTGCCACCCCCAGCCATCACCCCCATGTGGCCTGTGCCACCCCCGATCAGGCCTGCCCTATGCTAGCCTAGCTATGCCATCATGCCACCACCGGATTACACCGATCACGGGATCGGGGTAGTCGGGTGGTGAGCGGGGTGGCACAGGCCCACATGGGGGTGATCGGATCACCCCCTTGATGAGGCCTGTGCCACCCCTGATGACCTCCATGTATGCCACCCTGCCCGAGGCCCGATCACCACCGGGCCCCCGGCACCACCCCGATGCGGCCTATGCTACCCCGGGTATTCGGGCAGTGAGCGGGGTTGACCAGGCCACATGGGGGTGGATGTTCACCCCCATGAGGCCTGTGCCACCCCTGGTCGTGGCCTATGGGCGACCGATGGGCGCCTGACCGTGACCGACCCCACCCTGGATGAACCATTAACCAACTACCTAACCCCCCCCCCCCCCCTATTTTTATTCCATTTTTAGAAGTAACAGGCATGTATATGTGCATGTCACTTCTAAAGATAAAATAAAAATAAGGGAAGGGAAAAAAAAAATACAGTAACAACATTATTACAATTAATTTACACACAGTAAGCAAACACATTGTTAGTACAGTTAGTAACACAACACATCGTATACAAAAATAAACAGCTTTAAACAAACATTAATAAAAAATAAAATAAACAGCACATACACACATTGTTAGTACAGTTAGTAACACAACACATTGTATACAAAAATAAACAGCTTTAAACAAACATTAATAAAAAATAAAATAAACAACAGCACATACTTACCTGTAAAATTGACCCCTCCAGCGTTGGCCTTCTGTCCTCTCTGGATATAGTCATGATGAAAAATAAATAATCCATGTTGATTGAAGCCAATTATCAAAAATTAAATAATCCATGTTGATTGAAGCCAATGATCAAAAATAAAATAATCCATGTTGATTGAAGCCAATGATCAAAAATAATCCAATCTTGATTGAAGCCATTGTCCATCCATCCATTCTGGCCCATTGAAAGAGGCCTCCAAAAAAAAAAACCGACGCTCTAAAAAAAAAAAAACAACACACTAAAAAGAGCTCCTCCTACAAGGAGCCCCTCCCGCGATTAATTGTTTTTTTTCCCACGGTCTGCTATATATACTAATTTTTGAAGGACTCTGATTGGCTGAAATTTTTGATTGACATCGATTTCAACCAATGAGAGTCTTTAAAAAATTAGCAAATCAGCAAGCAGGTATGGAAGCCTGTAAGGGTAAAAAAGGTTAGTGTGAACTTGTTTGACCCTGTATGTATTATACATATTACAGGGCTATTTTATGTGATATACATGTTACAGGATAATATCCTGTAACATGTATAGCCAAAAAATAGCACTGTAATATGTATAACAAATAAAGTGTAATAGAAATGCATGAACAATATAATATATCATGAAATAAAGAACATCAATTAATCAAATAATAAATATCAATTAATATATATTGTTGTATGTATATTTTTATGTATATTTATGTGTTATTTTTTTTATATATATATATATATATATATATATATATATATATATATATATATATATAAATTAATATCAAAATATCACAATAAATAAATATATATATATATATATATATATATATATATAACAATTTGATATATATATATATATTTATTTATTGTGATATATTGATATCAATTTTTATATATATATATATATATATATATATATATATATATATATATATATATATATATATATATATATATATATATATATATATTTTTTTTTTTTTTTTTTTTTTGGGCCTATATGTTATTTAAGGTTTTTAAGGTACGGTTGGGGCCTATATGGTCCCAATTTGTTATTTAAGGTTTTTAAGGTACGGTTGGGGCCTATATGGTCCCAATTTGTTATTTAGGGTTTTTAAGGTACAGTTGGGGCCTATATGGTCCCAATTTGTTATTTAGGGTTTTTAAGGTACGGTTGGGGCCTATATGGTCCCAATTTGTTATTTAGGGTTTTTAAGGTACGGTTGGGGCCTATATGGTCCCAATTTGTTATTTAGGGTTTTTAAGGTGCGGTTGGGGCCTATATGGTCCCAATTTGTTATTTAAGGTTTTTAAGGTGCGGTTGGGGCCTATATGGTCCCAATTTGTTATTTAGGGTTTTTAAGGTGCGGTTGGGGCCTATATGGTCCCAATTTGTTATTTAGGGTTTTTAAGGTGCGGTTGGGGCCTATATGGTCCCAATTTGTTATTTAAGGTTTTTAAGGTGCGGTTGGGGCCTATATGGTCCCAATTTGTTATTTAGGGTTTTTAAGGTGCGGTTGGGGCCTATATGGTCACACTTGCTCTTTTAAGGTTTTGAACGTTACAGTTTGGGTCTTAAACGTTCTAATGTTTTTTTTTTTTGTTTTCTATAACTTCCCAGGTGCAAACTATCTGTGGAATCAGATTTCTTTGGACTCGTTGGTTGACTTACTGGACGTGAATACCCCGAGAAGGAGCGTCAACTGTTGGTGAGTATATGGTCACACTTGGACTTTTAAGGTTTTAAAAGTTACGGTTTGGGTCTTGAGATTTCTAATGTTTTTTTTGTTGTTTTCTATCACCCCCCAGGTGCAAACTATCTGTGAAAGCAGATTTGTTTGGACTCGTTGGTTGACTTACTGGACGTGAATACCCCGAGAAGGAGCGTCAACTGTTGGTGAGTATCATTGCCTTTAATTTTCTGTCCATGTGTATAGGTGCAAATTTGATGGTGATGTAGTCTTGTCACATGAGGGTTTGCAATCTGTAATGTATACCAATGAAATCAACACACTGTTATTTTTAAGTAATTTTGTGACATAATATAAATTAATATACCGTGATCTCTTTCTTTTATTGGTATCAATATCAGAAATGAATACTATTGACTCTCTACTTGTGAAGCCTTTCGCCACCCTAACCTATGAGGAGAAGGTGGAAGTAAAACGGTTAGGAGCTGACCAACCAGAGATAAATCTGCAGCAAATCGCAAGAGATAGAGGGAAGCAATATGTCCGTAATTTCAATACTGAATGGTACAAGAAGAACGACTGGCTTTCTGGAAGCGTTTCTAGGAAGTCCTTATATTGTTTCCCATGCATCCTATTTGGTGGTGACGCTGCTTGGACCAAAACTGGAGTGACTGACGTCAAACATCTAGCTGACAAATTGGCAAAACACAAAAGTTCTAAAGCTCACTTGGATAACAGGATCAAGTTTGAGATGCTTGGACAGGCGAACATTGCTGTTCAACTGGACCAAGGATACCAAGTCAGCATTCAAAAACACAACGAAGAAGTGGCTAAGAACCGGTACATCCTTTCGAAGATAATTGATTGTGTTCGCTTTTGTGGCGCCTTTGAACTGGCATTAAGAGGACACGACGAGAGTGAAACATCGCTAAATCCAGGAGTGTTTAGAGGCCTGGTGGATTTGGTTGGCAGTATCGATAGTGCAATGGAACAGCATTTGAAGACTGCAACTGTGTTTAAGGGCACTTCCAAAACCGTGCAGAATGAGCTACTGGACTGCATGCATGAAGTTATAAAGGAAGTGATTCACCAAGAGCTTAAGGAAGCCCAGTTTGTGGCAATCCAAGCGGATGAAACAACCGATATTTCCGCTAGGACACAGTGCGTTGTAGTCTATCGCTACATTGACAAGAAGCATCAAGTGGTGGAAAGATTTGATGGCTTCACGGAAATGAAATCAACGGATGCAGACTCCATTGCTGCTGTTGTGCTGGAAACACTGAATACTGTTCTCCCAGAGCCAGAAGACAAGAAGAAACTCATAGCTCAAAGCTATGATGGTGCCAGTGTGATGCGTGGAGATCAAGGAGGAGTTCAAAGAAAAATAAAAGACGTGTACCCGAACGCACACTACGTCCATTGCTATGCTCACCAACTGAACCTAATAATGGAGAAAGCAGTTTCAAGGATTGGAAGAGTTAGAGTTTTTTTTTCAAACATAGGCGGCATACCATCTTTTTTTTCACGCTCTCCAAAAAGGACTGGAGTTCTGGATGAGGTAGTTGGTAGAAGACTTCCAAGAGGTGCACCGACACGATGGAACTTCAACGTTAGGACCGTGAACGTGATCTACGAGAACAGAGATGCGCTACTTGAGTGTTTCCAGACAATTGAAGCATGTCTAAACTTTGATCCAACATCTATACGGGAAGCCGCAGGTTTCATTGGAATGCTGGAAGACAGGGAGTTCCTTTACTTCCTTAAATTATTTCATTTAATAATGCCACATGTAGACATCCTCTATAGTCAGCTTCAGAAGCGAGACACGGATACTGTTTATATCAAAAAAGTCACAGAAGACTTTGTCGCCAGCATCCAGAAAATCCGGAATTCTGTGGAAGAGATAGAAGCAAGTTTGCCAAGCGATCTAACAGTCAACAGACGGAGTGCGGAGATCTCAACCTTGAGACAACTTTCAAGAGAGGTATGTGACATAGTGGTGGTTCATGCAAAAGAACGATTTTCATTTTCAAATCACCTAGTCAGTGCCAAACTTGTTCAAAGTGACTTGTATAAAACCCATGGCACTTGCTTTCCAACCCAAGCTCTGGAAGACACCGTGCAAGCATATCCAATACTGAAGAAGGAACAATTACGCACTGAGCTGTCACTTCTGTATGGGAAGACAGAGTTTCATACTTGTACAAGTGCTGTTGCTCTGCACAAACTTTTCCATCAATTTAATCTGCAGAATGATTTCACAGAGACAGTAAAATTATTAAGAATCCTGATTACAACACCAATGACTACTGCAGAATCAGAAAGATGCTTCTCAACATTGAAGAGGATAAAAACCTTTTTAAGAAGCACCATGTCCCTGGAGCGGTTGAATGCATTGGCGATGCTCTCAATGGAAAAGCAACTGATTTCCGAGATCCCACACTTCAATGAAAAAACCATTGAGAAGTTTTGTTCTTTGAAAGATCGCCGTGCAAAATTAAAATACAAGTGATTGAAGCAAAGAAGAATGCATACCCCCAAGGTGTGCAAAGATAAACTGCGTTAAGCAGCACCACCTCACACTACCAAACATAACTAGTGGTAAGTAAAGTATGAACGGTGTGTGGGTGTGCATATGGAAGGAGCTATGAAAGGTGTGTGCATGGTCAGTAACAATTGTTGAAGCCTTGGCGTGGTTTGAAGGAATTGGAGGCACTTCCAAGGGTAGCTGTCACTTGTGTACAGGAAGCAAGAATTCCATGTCTGTACAAGTGCTGTTGCTCTGCAGCAACTTTAGCATCAATTTAATCTACATAATCTAACAGAGTGAGTGAAGCTATAAGGAATCCTGCTTACAACAACGAAGACTACTAAAGAACCAGAAAGATGCTTCTCCACATTGAAGAGGATCAAAAAAGTAATTAAAAAGCACCATGGCCCTGTAGCGGTTAAATGCATTGGTTTGAAGGAATTGGAGGCACCTTCAAGGGTACGTAAAGTTCTCAGAAATGGCACCACCTCACTACCAAAAATAACTAGTGGTAAGTAAAGTATGAATGGTGTGTGGGTGTGCATATTGAAGGAGCTATGAAAGGTGTGTGAATGGTCAGTAACAATTGTTGAAGCCTTGGCGTGGCGTTACTGCTCATATGGTTATCCATATGCTAATTCAACGTGTTTGTTTGACATTGATTATTGTGTGGTCTAAACAGAAGTGAAATGTTGTTGTTTTCTTGAATCCCAAGATCCACTGGTTTGGGCCTATGCAGTGCTGATTGGTCTTCTAAGGTATGTTTGAGGCCTATATGGTCCCACTTGGTCTTCTAAGGTATGTTTGGGGCCTATGGTCACACTTGGTCTTCTAAGGTATGTTTGAGGCCTATATGGTCAAACTTGGTCTTCTAAGGTATGTTTGGGGCCTATATAGTTCCACTTGGTCTTCTAAGGTATGTTTGGGGCCTATGGTCACACTTGGTCTTCTAAGGTATGTTTGGGGCTTATATAGTCACACTTGGTCTTCTAAGGTATGTTTGGGGCCTATATAGTCACACTTGGTCTTCTAAGGTATGTTTGGGGCCTATAGTCACACTTGGTCTTCTAAGGTATGTTTGGGGCCTATATAGTCACACTTGGTCTTCTAAGGTATGTTTGGGGCCTATATGGTTCCACTTGGTCGTTTAATGTTTTTTAAGTATGGTTTTGTTCTTGAATGGTATGATTGATTTGCTTGTTTTCTTCCAACCCCAGGTGCAAACCCTATGTGGCTGCAGATTTGTTTCTACTCATTGGTCAACTTAATGAACGTGAATACCCTGAGAAGAAGAGCCGACTAATGGTAGGTGTCACTCCTTTAATTTTTCTGTTAATACGTATAGGTGCAATTATGATATTGCTGTAGTCTTGTCACATGAGTTTTTTCAATCTATATTGTATACCAATGAATTTAACACATTGTTACTTTACTTCTTGACATTTCTGCATTGCAGATCATGTATTTCAATGGGCTTCACAAGCATAAGGTCATTGGGCGGGGCTTATAAAGGTCATTATGACGTCAGGGGGAGGAGTTATAAAAATGGGTGTGGTTTGAAAAAGGGGGAGTGGCTATGTTTCGCCCTGTCGCCCCTCCAACTTGAAAAGTCACCAGCCGCCACTGTATGAATTGCATTTAGTTCTACACATATCCTAATACAATATAATTTGCATCCATATAAGATATAAATTTAGATGTTTTGTTATTTTGATGACAGCGACATCCGGTCTCAAGCTCAAATTTATAGATATTGTTGTGATTCATTGGCCTAGATCTTTAAATGTGAACATGGATATCTGAAGTGCTGACAACAGAAAAATGCAAGAATTCTTCATTATACAAAGAACAGCATGGGGGAAACCAATAAGGGCATACTCCCTCCATCCCTGTTTTGAGCTATGTTTGAAATTAAATCGAAAGGCTCTGACAGAAGAATTAGCAATCTGGAAGAAGTTGGTTGGTTTTTGGGTCTTTTGCCAATGTGGGGGAAACGCTACATGCGAGGGTATGATAGGTGGATGACAAGTTGGGGTGCTTGGATAAGGTAACTATAACTAGGTTTGTACTTAATAGTTTGAAATTAGTCTTCTTTGTTTGTCAATTATGTTTCGAAGTTATCAATATTACAGCTGTAAAAGTCATGGGCATATATTGTTTGAGGGAAAATCTGTTTATGAGTACAGGAATAGATTTTGCGTTTTTTTACATCAAATCCTGAGCGTTGGATGATGGGTGTGTGTGTTTGTAGTTGTAAGTGATGGGGAGGGCTTGAAAAGGAGTCCAAGCCATGATATGATCATTGGATAAGATTGAAATTGATACCATACCCCTTCCATCTGGCCAAGAAGCAGATTCCTTGCATCCTCTATTCCAGTGCCTTACTGGATTAAACAATTTTATGGACCAGCGGTGGTCCAACAAATTGGTTAATCAGGCAAAGCAACCTGATCCTTTCACTGCCCACAGTAACCCTGTGAGCTCCTGCAACCTCCCAAGGCCATGATGACAGCAGGTGAGGCTGTGTGGGGCACTGACTGACAGTGGAAGCGGTGACCGGCTGTCAGTGCAGAGGTAGTTGCAGTGGGGAGGAGACTGGCGGATATATATTATATATATACGAGCGCCTTGCCAATAACGGCAATACAATTTGAAGCCTGGTAATGCTGTTTGCCACCAAATGCGAAGATATGGCCACTCTGAGCACCTTCGGCGCTCATCGCGAGCCCTGCGCTGAGCGCCTTAAGTGCTCATTACCTAGCTCGCAATGAGTGCCTTTGGCACTCATTGCGAGCCTCTTCCCCTTCTACTTTACAGGCCCCGTGATAAGTGCCTTCGGAGCTCATGGTGAGCCCTGCAATGAGCGGCTTTGCCGCTCATTGACGTTTTTGCCAAGCCGCAACTTTCCTGCTTTGCAATGATCCCCTTCGGCGCTCATTGCGACCCCCACAATGATCGCCTTCGGCGCTCATTGCGAGCCTCTCCCCCTGTGTACTTTATAGGCCTGTGCAGTTTAGGGGCTTACTGCCTTGGGTTAAATGTTACTGCCTTTTATTAAGTGTTACTGTTTTGTGTTAAGTCTTAGTGCTTAGGGGTCATATTTATGTCCTTCAGCCTCATTTTCATCTTGTTTCCGTTTTTACGGCAGCCATTTTTTTCTCGCTTTGGTGATTTTGATCATGAAAAATGGCAAAATGTGCCTCAAATTAACTTGCCACCTCATTCACAGGCTCCCTGGCTCTCCCCCTGTGCTGTGCGCGAGTTTAATTTGAGGCATATTTGTGTGTTTTTGCAGGTCTTTCCAGTTCGGAGGTTCGACCATTAAAGTCGTATTTTTGCGAGCCTCACAGTCCATCTACGTGCTTCGGGTCCTAAGTCATACGGGCCGTAATTTTGCGTTTGTCGCAAAGTCCAGAGGCCTCGCAATGAGGCCTCATTGCAGCTAAGTCCTGAGAGGCTCGCAGTGCAATGAGTGCCTTCGGCGCTGATTGCAGCCTAAGACCAGTGTGCCTCAACGGCTCGCCTTGCTATGCGAGGCTCGCAAAGCGTGACGTCAACTCGCAGTACGACAACTATATATGTGATATATATATATATATATATATATATATATATATATATATATATTCTACACCTCTTTAACATTAATTTGGCAACCTGTGTAGCAACTTGAAAAAACAAAAACCTATGCAAGGAAAATCTAAGAAGTGAGATCGTTGCTTAGCAGATCAATTTAAAAGGTTTTTCATCAATCTGAAACATTATGTATATCAAATGAATGTGTGTCAGGAGAACAAGGAAGGCAAAACTCTTTCTTATAAAATCCACAATAAGACACCTGTTAGAATTAAATTACTGAAATTGCCTATCTGAACCAGAGAAGTGCTCCATCCCCTTTGGGCCATTTTCAACATTTGTCACATGACATAATTGTCACTTAATTCAGTACAAACGTCTTAGATTCATCAGTGCTTGAGAAATTATTCCATAATGTTAAATAGCATAAAATTACATTTAGTTTGTGTGTTTTGGACATCACTCACAGGGAGACATCTCATTTATAGGAAATCAGTCATATGGTGATGTATTAAAATATGCAAACTAAAAAATAGAATGACAAAATAAAGTCAAAAGAAAATTTTCAAATATTCCAATGGCCTGTTGTCAAAATGGTTTTTATTGTAGGACATTTTTACCTCTGATTTGGAATACAGAGGTGATTTTTGCTATTTAATATTATTAAAAGAACATACTGAAATATTTTAATTATATGTTTGAAAACTCTGAGTGTAAGAGCAGAATTAGGCAGGGTAAAAGCATAAAGCTAGCTTAAAATGAATACAAATAAAAAACACTATATTTAGATGTGTTTGTGGTCCATGGAGGCATCCTTTATACTTTGGTGAAATATTCATGTGTGAGAGGGGATTGCATTTATTATTGCAAGCTGCCCACTACTTAGGATGAGAGAGGAAGTACCGTATATACTCGAGTATAAGCCGACCCGAGTATAAGCCGAGGCACCTATTTTACCACAAAATACTGGGAAAAATGAGTGACTTGAGTATAAGCCGAGGGTGGGAAATGTGCAGCCCCCTGTGTCCCTCTTGTGCCCTCTGTGTCCCCCTCTTGTGTGCCCTTTTCTCATGTCCCCCCTCACTCTCCCCTGTGTCTCTTCTCCCCTCTCCCTCCCCTGTGTCTCTTCACCGCTCTCCCTCCCCTGTGTCTCTTCATCCCTCTCCCTTCCCCGTGTCTCTTCCCCCCTCTCCCTTCCCCGTGTCTCTTCCCCCTCTCCCTTCCCCCGTGTCTCTTCCCCCCTCTCCCTTCCCCGTGTCTCTTCCCCCCTCTCCCTTCCCTGTGTCTCTTCCCCCTCTCCCTTCCCCGTGTCTCTTCATCCCTCTCCCTTCCCCGTGTCTCTTCATCCCTCTCCCTTCCCCGTGTCTCTTCCCCCCTCTCCCTTCCCCGTGTCTCTTCCCCCCTCTCCCTTCCCCGTGTCTCTTCCCCCCTCTCCCTTCCCCGTGTCTCTTCCCCCCTCTCCCTTCCCCATGTCTCTTCCCCCCTCTCCCTTCCCAGTGTCTCTTCCCCCTCTGCCTTCCCTGTGTCTCTTCCCCCCTCTGCCTTTCCTGTGTCTCTTCCCCCTCTCCCTTCCCTGTGTCTCTTCCCCCTCTCCCTTCCCTGTGTCTCTTCCCCCCTCTCCCTTCCCTGTGTCTCTTCCCCCCTCTCCCTTCCCTGTGTCTCTTCCCCCCTCTCCCTTCCCTGTGTCTCTTCCCCCCTCTCCCTTCCCTGTGTCTTTCCCCCCCCTCATCCCCCTTCCTCAAGCCCCCCTCCTCATTCTCAACCTCCCTCCTCTACCCCCCTCCTCATCCTCAACCTCCCTCCTCATCCTCAACCTCCCTCCTCATCCTCAACCTCCCTCCTCATCCTCAACCTCCCTCCTCATCCTCAACCTCCCTCCTCATCCTCAACCTCCCTCCTCATCCTCAACCTCCCTCCTCATCCTCATCCTCCCTCCTCATCCTCATCCTCCCTCCTCATCCTCCCTCCTCACCCTCAACCTCCCTCCTCTTCCTCAACCTCCCTTCTCATCCTCAACCTCCCTTCTCATGCTCAACCTCCCTTCTCATCCTCAACCTCCCTTCTCATCCTCAACCTCCCTTCTCATCCTCAACCTCCCTTCTCATCCTCAACCTCCCTCCTCATCCTCCCTCCTCATCCACAACCTCCCTCCTCATCCTCAACCTCCCTCCTCATCCTCAACCTCCCTCCTCATCCTCAACCTCCCTCCTCAACCCCCCATCCTCATCCTCAACTCCCATCCTCATCCTCAACCCCTCCATCCTCAACCCCTCCATCCTCAACCCCTCCATCCTCATCCTCAACCCCTCCATCCTCATCCTCAACCCCTCCATTCTCATCCTCAACCCCTCCATCCTCATCCTCAACCCCTCCATCCTCATCCTCAACCCCTCCATCCTCATCCTCAACCCCCCCATCCTAATCCTCAACCCCCCCATCCTAAACCCCCCTCCTCACTTTACCCCTCTAAATACCTCTCCCTTTCCCCTCACTTACCTTCATCTGCCGCTTCTCCTCCGGTCTCCGCTCCTTTGTGCGTCGGCACCCGGTATATGCTAATGACGTGACATCACATGCGCGCCTTGTCATTAGCATATACCGGGTGCTGACGCAAGAAGGAGCGGAGGCCGGAGGAGAAGCTACAGATGAAGGTAAGTGAGGGGAAAGGGAGAGGGGGAGGTATTTAGAGGGGTAAAGTGAGGAGGGGGTTTTAGAATGAGGAGGGGGGATTAGAATGAGGAGGGGGGATTAGAATGAGGAGGGGGGGATGAGGATGAGGAGGGGGAGGGAGACACGGGGTTAGAGAGACACGGGGGGGTTAGAGAGACACGGGGGGGGGGGGAGATTGACTCGAGTATAAGCCAAGGGGGCCCTTTTTAGCCCTAAAAAAAGGGCTGAAAAACTCGGCTTATACTGGAGTATATACGGTAAGTGCCAAATAAAAAAAGAACTACAGTAAACTCTTCCTTATCCGGCACTCAACCACCCGGGACTCTCAAGCAACCAGCACCTGCAGAAGTGATGAAACCAGAAAAAGTTTAATCTACTACACATAAAATCTTGTTCAAATATATTGTTCTCTAAAATTTGTTTTATGGTTATAGCTTACTCAGTTGCTAATGATGTTAATTTGTTGCATTCTTCACAAACGTGCAATTTTTCTTGAACTAGAGTGGTCTTTTAACATCAGAAAATGAACTTGTAGCACATAAAGGATGAGGAAGAAGCTTTAGGATACAACAAACCATTTTCCTCCTCCGGTGATTCTTTAAATTAGATTTATGAGAAATCTACGGAAATGCCAAAAGCACAGTTCCAACTTAAAAAAAAAAAAAAGTACATTTACATGTCTCTCGGTAAAAAATGGTGAGTTTACAGTAGTCTTTTCAGGCTTTGTGTTCGTTATCAATGCTATGGCTATGTTAATGTAAATGTATTCTGACATCAGTTGGGTAATGAAGGGTTCTGCTCTGTCTCTAAGCAGCAAAGATTGAACCATAATTGATTCTGTAATTGATTCTTTAACATGCAGAGTGGGTTTTGTGTACTTGAATAAAACCAGTGCTAACATAATCAGATTCTATGTACTTTTCAGTTAGTTAGCAAGACAAATGTATGGAAATGTGCAGAACATTAAAATGCCATAATACATTGGGAAAATCCATAATTTACAGCTGTGCAAGTGTCAACTGTACTCCATCATTACAGAAAATGGTATATAAAATAGTACTTTCATGGATAAAAATGTGCTTACTTTAAGTAAATGTATATGTCAATTGGTATACATAAGAATTAAATAAATACAATATTTAAAATGTACTGTACTTTTTTAATTTTACTGTTCATCTATTCAGAATTTTAAAGGAACACATCATGACATCAATATCCATGTATCCAGCTTAATGGAAACCCTATTAACCTAACAGTACAGAATTATGAAATGCAGTGGACCCTTCATTATTAATTGGTTGCAGAAGGCACGACGAGTGGTGAAAGCACTGAGTACCAAGTAGGCTCATCAAAGACGAGTTGAATACTGAAATTGTCGAGTTTTGAGTTAGTCGAGTACAGAGGATCCACTGTATGTCTATCTGCTTAGCTCTAGTAGGTTGCCATGTTGGGCTCCTTCCCTCCACTCATCCTTCCAATGAAGCCTCCAGAATGTAACGGTCTCAGGGAATGACCAGCAGTCAATGAAATGCCACAATGCAGCGTGGAGTGCACATAACACTGGTAGACACAGGGGAGGGAGAAGGGGGAGAAGAGACACAGGGGAGAGAGAAGAGACACAGGGGAGGGAGAAGAGACACAGGGGAGGGAGAAGAGACACAGGGGAGGGAGAAGAGACACAGGGGAGGGAGAAGAAACACAGGGGAGGGAGAAGAAACACAGGGGAGGGAGAGGAGGGAAGGAGACACAGGGGAGGGAGAGGAGGGAAGGAGACACAGGGGAGGGAGATAGGGGGAAAGGAGACACAGGTGGGAGGAGGGGAGGAGACACAGGAGTGAGAGAGGAGGAAAGGAGACACAGGGGAGGGAGAGGGAGGAACAGACACAGGGGAGGGAGAGGGAGGAACAGACACAGGGGAGGGAGAGGGAGGAACAGACACAGGGGAGGGAGAGGGAAGAACAGACACAGGGGAGGGAGAGGGAAGAACAGACACAGGGGAGGGAGAGGGAAGAACAGACACAGGGGAGGGAGAGGGAAGAACAAGACACGGGAGGGAGAGGGAAGAACAAGACACAGGGGAGGGGGGGAAGAGACACAGGGGAGGGAGAGGGGGGGAAGAGACACAGGGGAGGGAGAGGGGGGGAAGAGACACAGGTGAGGGAGAGGGGGGGAAGAGACACAGGGGAGGGAGACAGGGGATGAGACACAGGGGAGGGAGAGGGGGATGAGACACAGGGGAGGGAGAGGGGGAAGAGACACAGGGGAGGGAGAGGGGGAAGAGACACAGGGGAGGGAGAGGGGGAAAGAGACACAGGGGAGGGAGGGGGGGAAAGAGAAACAGGACAGGGAGAAGGGGGAAAGAGAAACAGGGGTGGGAGAGGGGGAAAGAGAAACAGGGGTTGGAGAAGAGACACAGGGGAGGGAGAAGAGACACAGGGGAGGGAGAGGAGGGAAGGAGACACAGGGGAGGGAGATAGGGGGAAAGGAGACACAGGTGGGAGGAGGGGAGGAGACACAGAGTGAGAGGGAGGAACAGACACAGGGGAGGGAGAGGGAGGAACAGACACAGGGGAGGGAGAGGGAAGAACAGACACAGGGGAGGGAGAGGGAAGAACAGACACAGGGGAGGGAGAGGGAAGAACAGACACAGGGGAGGGAGAGGGAAGAACAAGACACGGGAGGGAGAGGGGGAGAAGAGACACAGGGGAGGGAGAGGGGGGGAAGAGACACAGGGGAGGGAGAGGGGGGGGGAGAGACACAGGGGAGGGAGACGGGGGATGAGACACAGGGGAGGGAGAGGGGGAAGAGAAACAGGGGAGGGAGAGGGGGAAGAGAAACAGGGGAGGGAGAGGGGGAAGAGACACAGGGGAGAGAGAGGGGGAAGAGACAAAGGGGAGGGAGAGGGGGAAAGAGAAACAGGGGAGGGAGAAGGGGGAAAGAGAAAAAGGGGTGGGAGAAGGGGGAAAGAGAAAAAGGGGTGGGAGAAGGGGGAAAGAGAAAAAGGGGTGGGAGAAGGGGGAAAGAGAAAAAGGGGTGGGAGAGGGGGGAAAGAGAAACAGGGGTGGGAGAGGGGGGAAAGAGAAACAGGGGTGGGAGAGGGGGGAAAGAGAAACAGGGGTGGGAGAGGGGGGAAAGAGAAACAGGGGTGGGAGAGGGGGGAAAGAGAAACGTGTGGGAGAGGGGGGAAAGAGAAACAGGGGTGGGAGAGGGGGGAAAGAGAAACAGGGGTGGGAGAGGGGGGAAAGAGGCACAGGGGTGGGAGAGGGCGTAAAGAGGCCCGGGGACGGAAAGGGCAAATGAGACACATGGGAGGGAGAGGGGGAAGGAGTGGAGAGACACAGGGTAGGGAGAGGGGGGTAGAGACACAATGTAGGGAGAGGGGGGGAAAGAGACACAGGGGAGGGAGGGGAGGAAAGAAACACAGGGGAGTGTGAGGGGGAAGGGGTCAAGAGACACAGGGAAGGGAGAGATGGAAAGAGGCACAGCGGAGGGAGAGGGGGAAAGAGGCCCGGGGACGGAAAGGGCAAATGAGACACATGGGAGGGAGAGGGGGAAGGAGTGGAGAGACACAGGGTAGGGAGAGGGGGGTAGAGACACAATGTAGGGAGAGGGGGGAAAGAGACACAGGGGAGGGAGGGGAGGAAAGAAACACAGGGGAGTGTGAGGGGGAAGGGGTCGAGAGACACAGGGAAGGGAGAGATGGAAAGAGGCACAGCGGAGGGAGAGGGGGAAAGAGGCATAGGGGAGGGAGAGGGGGAAAGAGGCACAGGGGAGGGAGAGGGGGAAAGAGGCACAGGGGAGGAAGAGGGGGAAAGAGGCACATGGGAGGGAGAGGGGGAAAGAGACACAGGAGAGGGGGAAAGAGACACAGGAGAGGGGGAAAGAGACACAGGGGAGGGAGAGGGGAAAGAGACACAGGGGAGGGAGAGGGGAAGAGACACGGGGGAGGGAGAAAGAGGCACAGGGGAAGGAAGGGGGGAAAGAAGTACAGGGGAGGAAGAGGCGTAAAGAGACACAGGGTAGGGAGGGGGGAGACACAGGGTAGTGGGGGGAGACACAGGGTGTGGGGGTGACACAGGGTAGGGAGAGGGGGAGAGACACAGGGTAGGGAGAGGGGGAGAGACACAGGGTAGGGAGAGGGGGAGAGACACAGGGTAGGGAGAGGGGGAGAGACACAGAGTAGGGAGAGGGGGGGAGAAACCGGGTAGGGAGGGGGGGAGACAGGGTAGGGAGAGGGGGGAGAGACACAGGGTAGGGAGAGGGGGGAGAGACACAGGGTAGGGAGGGGGGAAAGACACAGGGTAGGGAGGGGGGAGCAAACAAATAAAATATTATCCTGTAATTTGTGACAGGCAAGTGGCTAGTTAAATATAAAACCCTATTGGTTGCTACATTAGCGTGCAGTCTATATTTAATTTTATGACATACCCAAACATGGTAAACCACATGCTATAGTGTAAAATGTCATGTAGACCACACCCTGAAGTATAGACTGCATGCTAAATTAGCCCTACTTTTCTCCATCTAGTTATGCTCCTTGTTTTAAACATAATTGTTTTCCTCATACCCATTTTAAAAGAGTTTTAAACAAATGTTGTTGTTTTTTATATCATGGTACCATCATAGTTCACGCCTCTAAAGTAACAGATATTATTTGGGAGGTTAAACATGTATCTATAATCAGTATAATTTCATCATAATTATACCTATCATAATATAGCGAATAAGTGCTCAAAGGGCTAGCGTTCAGCAGGGAATATCTGTATTTTACATTTCTGACCACAGTGGGCATTTAAAGGGACATGTAAAGATTTGTATTCTTTGCTGCATTAGAAAGGGGGTATTTGATAATGTACCACAGTGTGTATTTTGTTTTCAAATAAAAGGTCTCAGAACACAAAAACTTATTCAGACGTTTACCTTTAGATCTCATTGGCTTGCCCTCTTCCAGGCAATGAGCTCTACAGACTAAAGTATGATCACTGCATTTCTTGTTAGTTTCAGTAACTTTTAAACAAGTATTTTTCATGCAAAACGATACAGAGTATCTCACAAAAGTGAGTACACTCCTCACATTTTTGTAAATATTTGATATTTCATGTGACATATAAATTTCCTGTCCCCTCAAAATAACTCAACACGCAGCCATTAATGTCTAAACTGTTGGCAACAAAAGTGAGTACACCCCTAAGTTGAAATGCCCAAATTGGGCCCAAAGTGTCAATATTTTGTGTGGCCACCATTATTTTCTAGCACTGCCTTAAGCCTCATGGGCATGTCGTTCGCCAGAGCTTTATATGTTGCCACTGTAGTCCTCTTCCACTCCTCCATGATGACATCACAGAGCTGGTGGAGACCTTGCACTCAGCCACCTCCCGTTTGAGTATGCCCCACAGATTCTCCATAGGGTTTAGGTCTGGAGACACATGAAAAGATATAATAAAATATTTACAAAAATGTGAGGGGTGTACTCACTTTTGTGAGATACCGTATGTACCTTATGTCCCTTTAAGTAAATTATCAGTTGTATGTTGTCCTTTTCCTAAATCTTTTCCCCCTGAATGTCATTATGTTAAATCACATTTTTTATTTAAATCTTTTAAATACACAATATATACTATTTCTCATTTGTATTACTGTCTATTACATGGCTACTCCAATCCACAGCGGCAAAGATAAGAACACTAGATCTAAATAATGGCTGAATAACAATAATACAATAATAGTCTTAAACACATTGCTGTGCCTAATGAGGCAAATAAGAAACTGTTGTAAATCATATCTTAGATTATTCTGTACCTGAGAAACTCATATATATTTATATGTCTACTGGGGGTAGTATAACATTACTGCTTTAACACATACACTAATACTTCTTTATCACTGCAGGGCAAATGTCAAAGCTGTGTTTATATAACCGGAAGACAAACACAGTGCTGTTCCTTTAAAAACTCAATAGTTCCGGCTACTGAACATTAACTCTGGCTCCTAAGAAGGTCAAGTCCCCTGACTTTGAAAGAATTTCCAAAATAATTAAAGATATTTTTACTGAGGAAAGGACAGGATATGGCTGGTGAAAGTGCCATCTATCTCAGTCACAGCTCATGAGCCATTTATTGCTGGATTTCTTTTCCTTGCAAACCCCAAGACGCATTTATTTAAGTCATTAACAGTAGAAAAAAAGAACACTGAAATGGAAGTTTATTAAAGGAATGCTTTGGTCATATATTTAAAATTTCAAAGAACTACACTTGACAATATTCAAGATGTTTTTAGAACGGAAAATAAAATAATACAATCTCTATTATATTGCATTTTATATGTAATATTATGTTTCTTTGAGAGCTACCATGTTGGAGACTGATTGCATAAGCAGTTTCTGTCTACATAATGGGAATTTAGCATCAACAAATGCCAGTGCTTTCAATATGAGTAATATGTAGCTCAACAATGTATAACCTCATGAGAAAATAAGAGACAGAATCAGTTGTTAGAAGAAAATTGATCTGTGTAGAGAAAATGTATTTCATGTTAAAAATACAATTAAATATCAAAAGTAGTTATTTAAAAGAAAAAAAATACCACAGTGGTCCTTTAAACAATAAAACATGGATGTTGTTTATTTATATTTTACAAATAAGTGATCATTTATCAATGTAATATGAGAGCAGCCATTCTTTATTTGAGCTGCTTTCTCAGGGATCAGGGATGTATTGTCATGCTGGAATACCCATCCACGGCCCACTTTCAATGCCCTGGCTGAGGGAAGGAGGTTCTCACCCAAGATTTGCCGGTACATTGCCCCATCCATCGTCCCTTTGATGCAGTGCAGGTCTCCTGTCCCTTTAACAGGAAAACAACCCAAAAGCATAATGTTTCCACCTCCATGTATGACGTAAGGATGATGTTCTTGCGGTTATAGGCAGCATTCCTCCTCCTCCAAACACGGCGACTTGAGTTGATGACAAGAGCTTGATTTTGGTCTCATCTGACCACAACACTTTCACCCAGTTCTCCTGAATCATTCAGATGTTTATTGGCAAACTTCAGATGGGGCCTGTACAAGTGCTTTCCTGAACAGGGAGCTTGCGGGTGCTGCAGGATTTTAGTCCTTAACGGCGTAGTGTGTTACCAATTGTTTTCTTGGAGACTATGGTCCCAGCTGCCTTGAGATCATTAACAAGATCCTCCCCTGTAGTGCTGGGCTGATTCCTCACCATTCTCATGATCATTGAAACTCCACAAGGTGAGATCTTGCATAAAGCATCAGACCGAGGAAGACTGTTTCTTCCATTTGCGAATAATCGCACCAACTGTTGTCACCTTCTCACCAAGCTGCTTGGAGATGGTCTTGTAGCCCATTCCCGCCTTGTGTAGGTCTACAATCTTGTCCCTGACACCCTTGGACAGCTCTTTGGTCTTGGCCATGGTGGAGAGCTTGGAATCGGATTGATTCATTGCTTCTGTTGACAGGTTTCTTTTAAGAGAGTGCTCCTAATCTCCGCTCGTTACCCGTATAAAAGACACTTGGGAGCCGGAAAACTTGCTGATTGATAGGGGATCAAATACTTATTTCACTCATAAATGGATTTGCATGTCAATAACTTTTTTGACATGCGTTTTTCTTTTTTTTAATTCTGTCTCTCACTGTTAAAATACACCTACCATTAAAATTATATACTGATCATTTCTTTGTCAGTGGACAAACATTCAAAATTAGCAGGGGGTCAAATACTTTTTTCCCTCACTGTAAGAGCTATCACTGTTTGACTGGATTAATATATATACATTTAGAATAAGATATCAGGAAGATATATATGTATCAGAATCCCTGTAGAAGATGATAAGAGCTATCACTGTTTGACTGGATTATTATATATGCATATAGAAATGTGACAGATTCCATAGTGAAGAAAATAGCTGCCCTGGCCCTGCACAGTTAATGGAGTGGATGTTAGGACACATTGCAGAAGACTCACAGACTGTAACAGAATGTTGTCAGGTTTAAACATTCACCCATTGAACCTGTTATGACGTTTCCACAGCAATAAAAGCAGTTCCTGATTTTTTTAATGCTGAGCCTGGGTTATATTTAAATGTTCCATCTGAGTAAGGACATTTAAGAAATACCAGCTGCCTTGGTAAAGGGATCAAAAGAACCAAAAAGAAGATCTGCTGGGTAGGTTTGGCCATAGCAGGATTGGCCACAGCCTTATCAAGCCCGACTGAAGAAAGCAGATCATAACATAGGGGTTATTTGGTGGTCCAGTGGTTAGGATGTGGTGCTTTTACCGCTGCGACCTGGGTTACATAGTTACATAGTAATTGAGGTTGAAAAAAGACTTTTAGTCCATCAAGTTCAACCTTTTTATATCTCCTCTGATCTGCAGTATTCAGATTAATTATGAATCATTAATTGATCCAGAGGAAGGCAAGTAGAAAAATACAAGTGAAACTTGCCAATTGGGTTAAATTCCAGTCAGGGAACCAAGAGGTCACACCACCCTGAACCAATGCAGGGTTCGGCCTGGAAAGTACTTGGATGGGAGACCACCTAGAATACCAGGAGTTGTATGATGTTGCCCACTGGAGAAGGAACTGGCAACCCACTACAGTATCTCTGCCATGAATGCCAAGTGGATCCGCATGATCATGGACACAAAGATGTCCTGGTATGTTACGGACCATGAGGTCATGAAAAGTCGGAAACGACGCAAAAGAAAAGTGTTCTGTCTTAAAGAGCAAGGAACCTCCCAATAATAACATGTTACAGTATATTAGGATCTCCCAGCTATCTGGAAGGTATCTGTTATAGTAGTTTTCACTAAATAAGGTTATTTTTTTTATACGGCTATATGAAGTAAAGGAAACATTGTTTTAATATTTAGGGCCACAACAATAAGGTTTATATTTATCTATCAAATATATTTTAAAATCTAAAGCTTAAAAAAATATTTGAGATTTAATTTAAAGCTGTAGGTAAATATGTATATTTTTATTACTGAAAGCTTCTGCTGTATTATCATTTGTTTTCTAAAATTCTTTAAAGAAGAAGACAACATACAGCATCAGCGCTAACCAATGTATAATGATTGCCCTGTGCACTAAGCGCTTACAATCTAGGGACTTATAGCATTTACTGCAAGCAAATGTGCTTTAATTTATAGAAGGAAAACGTTACCACTAATGGGCTAAGCCATCAAATGAGCCGTTCATAAGGTCAATATACTTTTAGAAGCTCCCTAAAGGTACATTTCACAGGAGTTATACACATGGCGGAGATCATGCACTGTAGCTAGAAGCATAACAGGAAAAATAATGAACTTCCACACACAAAACATTGTATATGCGTGGAAGTTCATTCTGAATCGCTACCTTGTCATGGTGAAGGGGCTTTTTACCTCAATGAAGCAGTGAGCTGCACCATGTAGGGTCACCCAAGATGGGCAGATCATGGCAGAGAGGTCATACAAATCGTGGTCCACTGGAGAAGGACCAGAGACATAACAATAGCTGTGCCTGGTGTTCTGCGTCTATATGGTTAGAGTCAGACACGACTGAACGATTAAACAACAACAACAACAAAAGGAGAGGTTTATAGGTGAACTGAGAGAGTATGCAGAGAGTGCGATATGCTGCAGATAAAACAGTGAGGGCTAGGAAGGGAGAAATAATTATACCTTAAGAGACTCTGTCACCCCCATCAGGAAGTTGATTTCACATTAAAGAGCATTAAAATCTGGCTGGGCATTGTACTCACAGTTTTTTTCTACAGTAAATCATTACTGAAATATTTAGAATTGATTTTGTGACTCCTCTATGCTAATGTGCAGCTCAGAGTACTCAGAGGGTGGGAGAGAGATCTAACTGTCACATAACATTGCATATATTTATTTTGGCCATTGCAGAGATAGACAAGCAGACTGTAATCCTATTTAGCACATCAAACCAGCTAATTAATACTTGTGAGTGTCTCACTTGCATCTAAATGCCGGAACAACAACATGTAATTTCTCAGGATTGATCCACTTTAGAAAAAAATGGATAACAGAATATATAGGTAGTTTCCCTTGCTTTTTAAGAATTATTAAACTTGATTTTGCATTGACAGAGTCCCTTGTTGTTACTATTTTTTAACCTTATAAAAATATTTTCATATTTTCTTTTTAATTCTTCAAAATAGTATGTTTTAAATACATGGCCACAGTGGATTGTTAATTACCTTATATAAATACAGCAGCTGCAGGTGAGGATCGACACTCAGCAACTCCTAATTAAATTAAATTAAATTGATGTAGAAG
This sequence comes from Discoglossus pictus, assembly GCA_027410445.1. Classification (NCBI taxonomy): domain Eukaryota; kingdom Metazoa; phylum Chordata; class Amphibia; order Anura; family Alytidae; genus Discoglossus; species Discoglossus pictus. The sequence goes on from CM050163.1 coordinate 491,397,015, forward strand.
GTAAACTTATTTTATGTACAAACGTAACAGAAAGCTCCACTCCATGGTTTTAACAATATCAGTTAGTTAAAGGGACACTTAATTCAGCTCAGTCTGGACCCCATCAAAGTAAAAAATCTCCTAAAAACATGTTGAAATACTTTTAGAATTTTTGAAATATGTGCATTTTTTTTTTTTTTTACTGAGAATTCAAGTAAATCTGTGTTTACATGAGTCACTGATTGCCCACTGCCAGGCCCACAGCTACAGCTCTGTGTAGTGAGCAAAAGAAGAAAAAAAGGGTAACCCTTAACAAATCTATCTGTGCAGACCATGGAATGTTGGAATAACTGAAACAGGTCAATTATGTGTTAATAAGTCAGTGCAGACCTGAGTTCTGGGAAAAGCTGCTATCAATCATTGTCTTCACCTTCAGCTCCGCTGTCTGTTACTATTCATGTAATAGCCAGTAGGCAGGATAGACCATGGGCCTCATTCTATTATCGGCCGTAAATCGGCCGGAAGGCTGCGATTCCTTGCGGGGGTTCAGTTAACTCGCGATTCTATTATACGGCCCCGCAAGGATCTCATCTTACGGCCGGCCGCATATCTTGGAACCGGCCGTAAGCTGTGAAATATAAAAACGCAAAAATAAATTCAAGCCTGCACTGTACAGCTCTGTAAATGCTAGGGATCATATTGGGGGACATGAGGATTAAAAGAAACCCACTCTCAAGCTTGCACATCTGCCCAAACCCGAGTTCAAATTAACTGTTTATTTTCCGGCTGCGGCGTGGGTGTGTCTGAGGTGCTCCAAGCACTCTGGACTTTTTACATGGATATTTTACGGATATTAAAAATAAAATATTTTACGGATTTGAGTACAGGATAATTATGTGCTATTTTTTCTAACACCTAAAATCCCTTTATAGTCTTCTCAAAGTGCAGGATGGCTTTATTTGAGCTATTTTATGTGCTTAATTGGTGCTAGCGAGACCTCTTTCCTGCAAGTAAGCTGCGGCTCGCTTTTAGCCTTGCAGAGAGGTTTCCCGGAGCAATTGAATTGCAAATCTCTTGCGGCCGTTTTAGATCAAAGGCTTTCCTCCGGTGCGAGCGGCCGCAAGAGATAGCAAGGCACCGGCCGCAAGCCTGCCGGAATCCCCGGCCGTAAGGGAATAGAATAGCAGAATAGCTTGCGGCCGGTCCTTGCGGCCCCGCAACGGCTGCGGCCGCTAATAGAATGAGGCCCTCTGTATGTAAACTGGCTAAAACTTTAATTTTTTAGTGGTTAATAGTGCAATTAAAATAAATGTATCATAAGTAGGGACATGATTTATGAGGAATAAGTCATGTCAAACAAATCTAATTCGTTTCTATTAGGATGTTCGTAGGAACTTGGATCAAGGCAACTCAGTGGATGTAGTCTTTTTTCGATTTTGCAAAGGCTTTTGATACAGTGCCACATGGAAGACTATTGTGCAAACTAAGGGATACAGGAATTGCAGTAAATATCTGCTCATGGATCGAGAGCTGGCTAAAAGACAGGTTTGCAAAGGGTTGTGGTGAATGGAACATACTCCGATTGGACTAATGTTGTAAGTGGGGTTCCTCAGGGCACAGTATTAGGTCCTCTCCTTTTTAACATATTTATAAATGGCTTAGGACTGGGACTGGAAAGTAGTGTCTCCATTTTTGCTGAGGACAGAAAGTTGTGCAAGGTAATTAAATGAGATAATGATGGGCTTTCCCTACAAAGGGATTTACATAAATTAGAGGAATGGGCAACTAAATGGCAGATGAGATTTAATACAAATAAAAGATATGCATATGGGAAGGAAAAATAACCATGCAATTTATAATCTTAATGGAGCAAATCTAGGAGTATCTGATATTGAAAGGGAGTACTTGTGGACAACCGCCTAGGTAACAGTATTCAATGCCAAGCAGCATCTGCAAAGGCAAGTAAAATATTAGCATGTATTAAGAAGGGTATAGAAGTAAGGGAAGCAAATATAATTCTGCACCTATACAAATCCATAGTGCACCCTCATTTGGAATATGGAGTACAATTTTGGGCACCACTTCATAAAAAGGACATTTTAGAGCTGGAAAAAGTACAGAAACGGGCAACAAAACTAATAAGGGGAATGGAGGGGCTAAGTTATGAAGAAAGACTAACAAAATTAAACTTATTTTTTCCAGAAAAAAGGCTTCTTAGAGGATATGATTGCCTTATATAAATACATCCAGGGTCAATATAAGGCTTTGTCAAGTGAGCTTTTTGTGCCAAGAGGTTTTTCAACTGACAAGAGGACATCCTTTGAGGTTAGAATAAAAAAAGATTCCACCTTAAAGAAAGAAAAGGGTTCTTCGCAGTAAGGGTGATAAATCTGTGGAATTTTCTACCAAAGGAGGTGGTGACAGCGGATTCAATAGATAACTTTAAAAAGGATAGTAATGTTGGGTTGGGCGTAGCACAAGGTAGGTATGGCAGTTTGGAGGTCTAGACTCCATTGTTGGACCTTGTGTAGGGTCCACCGGTGTTCCCTCCTTCCTGGTTACGAGAGTCAAACAAAATATAAACAGTGTGCAGACGCTTTGCTTCAGAAACTGAAAGACTATCTGCTTTCCTTGGTGTCGATGGTGATATGCTGCTTTTAGTTGGGCTCTGTTCACATCAGTGCCCGAAATTGGAGCCAAAGCATCATAGTAGGGATAAGGTTAAAAAAAGTGCACAATCTCCTTTAGGTAACCCCAATAATATGGGGCGATGATGGAGCCTGAAACAATGGATAGAGGTCCCTGTCGTGTTGGTTGTTTTCTGTGGGTGTCGCGATTAACTTCCGCTTAGACCCGTATCTGGGTGACAGGGTGTGGGAAGAACACTGTGTATTCACCAACTGGATGACGGAGTGTATGGAAGGTTTTGTTACTCTTCTATGTAAAGTAGTCCTCCCCGCATAAGAAATTCAATGAGAAGGGACTAGAGATCCAGTGTCCTGTGCTGCTGGTAGGTATCCCGTGGTGGCGCTTTTTCAAACCCATCCCAACTTTCAAAAGGGACTGAATAGATTTTTAATTAAAAAGGGCATTCAGGGTTTTCCTGGATAATTAGAGAGTATTGATCCAGGCAGGAGTCTAATCGGCAGTATCTAAGTTCAGGAAGGAATTTTTTTTCTTTTGTCCTTTTGAGACGATTGGCCAAGTTTCACTTGGGATTTATTTCAGTTTGCCTTCCTTATCTTATTTACCACCTCACACCACTAATATTAATTAACTGCTGCTGATGAAACCATTAGCTCTGAGGGTATGTCTTTATACATAAAATAGGTCTAACTGCTATATCATTATTAAGTCACGTCCACTAAGATTTTTTTTTTCTTAACCATTTATAGATATTTTATGTATACTTTTCGTTTCTTCAATAAATGGGACCTTTTCTTTGTCACTGTTGCAGCTCCACTGAATATTAACCTCCCGACATCAAACATCTAAGCATGTCTTCAATTAAAGAGTGGTGCCATCTGCTCTCATTCACTACCTGTTGTGAAAATTAGTCCTACTGGGATTTACCACTGTTCCTTTTGAGTTTAAGAGATTGCCAAGGTCAAAATGAACGTCATCTATAATGTTACTTGTTCTCCTTTAAACACAGGTTTATGGCATCCATATGAGCAGCATGGATGGGGGTGAGGAGTATTAGTATATAAGTCACATGGGTCACTGTAAAGTATTCCTGGAGTTCTAACACCAGTTCAAATGTTAAATACTTTAAATAATACCTTTGGAGTTACATGACAGTTCATAGTGACATAGTGGTTGTTACAAGAGTAGAAAGGGGCCTGCTATGTGTGCTGCTTCATTAACTTAATTAATCAATTAAATCAATTATAGGAGATGAAAAGCTTTCAAGTGAAAAAAGAACAGACACCTTTTTTAAATCAATATTAGATAGATTAGTGTGTCTCCTAAGATACATATCACCATATCTACTATCTTAAAACCTTTATGTAGAGCTAAATAACTCAAAGAAGCCCTTCTTTTTCTTATTGTTTTTACCATTTGCCATCCTTCTCCTTTGCAGGCATCCCCGCTACCAAACTCTTTCCTTACTACATTACATTTATTGTTTTAAGCAACCATATATGATTTTTTTCTGCTTAAAAATAATCCTTATATAGATGTTTATTATATTTAACACATATATTGTTCTCAGCAGTGCGGGCTTGCCAAAAAACATTGGTAACGCAACGTTAAAACTGCGGGCGCAAAGCGAAGGCCACAGTTGTGGCCAGGCAAGGAGCGCCAAAGGCACTCCTTGCACTGGTGGAGATGAGCGCCATAGGCGCTCATCCCTACGACCCCGTACGCATTAAGCATCATACCTACGATACGCGGGACTACAGAACAACAGAAAACTCAAATACACAATTCATAGTGCGAGACCCGTAGCACTTTGAAAAAACTGGCTGAAAAAATTAAGGCCCGTAACACTTTGAAAAGGAAACACAACCCGCAAAAAATACAAACTTAACGGCTGAACCACGCACATCCAAAAACACAAAAAATACTAACAATAACATACCAAAAACATCACACACAGCACGGAGGGACAGCCAGGACGTTTGGGAGTGAGATTCCACGCAAATTTAAGTTACATCTGAAGAGTTTCCCCACTTGAAAATCGTCTAAGCGAAATAAAAAATGGCAGCCGAAAAAAAAAAAAAAATAGGCTACACGAATCGCAACGAGTGCCGAAGGTACTTAGAGGACTAAAAGCCTTACATTGTGTGTCAAACAGCATTACCTGCCTTACAATTTTATTGCCGTCATTTTTTGACAAGCAAGTCGCTAGTTTTTACATAAATGTGCTGCTTTTGCACTTAGCAGGGTAGTAAGATGGATGTATGTGCATATAAATGTTTGGATTTGTGCAAACACACACACATATATATTACATTTGCATGTCCCTGCTCAGCTTCCCAGAGTACAGTGTAATAACTGTATTTCTTGGAATTCTGAGCTGGAAGCAGGTTTTTTAACTTGTTTTACACATTCAAATGTGAACACAAATATACTATTTATTTACTGTACTACAGTAAGGTGGAGGGCTTCTATCGCTCTTTTGCGCACCATAAATTAAATGATTGTTGTGGTGAACTACCTATTTATAAAATGTATTACACAAGCTAATGTTTGAAACGGTTATGGATTACAAGAGTGAAGCTTTTATGGGCACATTTGCATGTCCCTGCTCAGGTTCCCAGAATGCAGTGTAATAACTATATCTCTCAGAATTCTGAGCAGGAAAAAGTTTTTTTTAACTTGTTTTAGACATTTAAATGTGAACACAAATGTACTATTTACATATATATATATATGTATATATATATATATATATATATATATATATGTATATATACACACACGTTCATACATATGTGGTTTGTTTATTGTAAACTGTGGGATGTTACAGGTAAATGATTATGTTCAGTCGTGTTCGACCCTCCATGACCCTATGGACCGCAGCACACCAGGTGCATCTTGTGTCTGTTTGTGCTAATCCATAAGGTTTTCATGGAAAAGTTACTGGAGTGGTTGCCAGTTCCTTCTGCAGTGGGCCGCGATATGGTGGGACCTCACTGATATAACCTGCCGATCTTGGGTGACCCTACATCGTTTAACTCACAGCTTCATTGAGCTACACAAGCCCCTTCACCACGACAAGGTAGCGATCCAGAAGGGTATATATATATATATATATATATATATATATATATATATATATATATATATATATATATATATATACACATGCGTGTATGTTTATTGTGAGATGTTACAGGTAAATTGTTATATTCACCTCTGATTTGTTGCACTATTCATAATAATTAGACAATTGCAGACAATCTACAGCACTAGGAAACAATTGTGAGATTTGTAGCTTTTCTCAGCCCAATTCTAGTCGGGTCCATCTGCAGATAAGATTAGTAAATGACCAGGCTGCATCCCACGTATTAGCCTCACAACATGGCTAATCTTTTACTTTATGAGTAAAACAAGTATATGTGGTAATTGCAGCCCATATATCAATATCCTTTGTAATGTAATATTTAGGATAATGTTTATTGTAGTTATGTACCAGATTAAATAATTCATAGCAATATTTTGACATTTTAAATTATTACTTATGGCAATTATTGTTGCTTATTCACTTAAGATAATATTTATTGGAGTGAGTATGTAAAGTCATCATGAATAGTATATAGTAATGTTATGGTATACTTAAGCAAATGCTATATATAATTGCTAGAAACCTGTAAAAAAAACTATGTGTTGTGTATGTTTAGCAAACTGTTCTTGTCTCTGATTGGTGGTATGTACTGAGCCTCATTTGCATGTTTCTACCCAGAATCCTTAGTGGCAGTGAAATCACGGTTTGCTGAGAATTTCTGTGGGAATCCCAGGTTCTCTGGCCTGCTTGAGCCATGTAGGTGTGCGCAGAATGGTCTTTTCTTTTCTATACTGCATTAGTGATTGTGTAAAGCATTTTGAGCACAAATACTTTATACATGTAAAATCATTTAACACTTTTTTTCCCCCAAAACAAAACAAAAATGAGATGGTTTCTTACTCCAGTAAGATTACAAAAATTAAACCCATTATTTAATGATAAATGCTTCAGAGGCTGTGATGAAGGTGAAACTTTAAAACTTGCTCTATGGGAATGTCCTAAAATCTCACAACTATGGGAAGAAACATATTCATTATTAGAGACACTCACAGGATTCCCTATTCCTAGAAAACCAGAAGAGGCATTATTAGGATTACCTATATCAAAAGACACACAACTCAAAATAAATCAAATATTTATATCTGCAAGAATTATCATTAAAAAAAAATGGAAATCAGATAAACCCACAATAGAAGAGATACAAATAAATTCAATATATGCACACAATGTACATGATGTCGGCAGTAATAAATGAAAAAAAGTACAAAATGGATATCCTGTTGGGACATTTGGACACTGAAAATAGATACAAATAAATTAATAATATAAGAAACTTTGAAGAAAGAGAAATTAAAGGAAATAGGAAGAAGAGCAGAAAGGAAGAAAAAGGAGAAAAAAAAGGTGAAAAAAGAATAATTTCTTAAATTATCCCACTATGCCCCCCCCAATAGTTTTCTTTTTTTTATTTAATCATGTTAATGTTATGTAAAATTATAAAAAAGAAAAAAAAATATATAAAAGAATAAAGACATTTCTGTATTTAAGTATACCAACAGCATAGTTATTATTTGTATTTAATGTTAATTACAAAAAAAAGTATTTGAACAAAATATATATTCTTGAAAAACTCAAAAAAATATTATAAAACTAAACAAAAGCGACTCACACACACAACACTACAAAAAAACTGATCATTTAGATTAAGTTTTGTCCCTAGTGAAGTATTTTAATCTTCTTTCAAACAGAGACTATTATTTTTTAAATTGTATTTGTATTCCCCATATGTAAATTATTGCGATTAAGATGAAAACATGACAACTTTAATAACAGGATAATACAATTTACTTTTATATATTTTTTGCATACAGAGTGCATTTAGGTTTTATGCTACCCTATGCCCATTCAGTTTTGTGCATTTACTGCTTCTCCTTTCCCCTTGTTTTATCACAAATCAGAGGTTTATGTGTGTTTATGTATATATACCCATTCTGGATCTCTACCTTGTCGTGGTGAAGGGGCGTGTGTATCTCAATGAAGCTGTGAGATATACCATGTAGGGTCACCTAAAATGGGCAGGTCATAGCAGAGAGGGCAGCCCACTCCAGTATCTTTGCCAAGAAAACTTTATGGATAAGCACAGAGACATGTGATGTGCCTGGTGCTGCAGTCCATAGGGTCTCGGAGAGTTGGACACAGCTCCTTTCACATTCCCGCTCTAGTCCACTCTCTTTGTGAACAGTCACACAATGAACTCAACTGTTATGTATCATTGCCAAGAAAACCTCATGAATAAGCACAACCAGAAATACGTACAAATGTGCCTGGGTGGTGCGGTCCATTTGGTAACCAAGGCACAGACGCAATTGAAGGACTGAACAACAACAAATGTATATATACAGTATATTAGAAAGTGTCATTTGGACTTAGATACAGAAATGTCACTGCATATAGATATTTCTGAGCATATATACACCATGGAACTTCACCAACATCTTCAATTAGCCTGCTACCCTAGACCTGGGCCATGTGTCCCTAGGCAGGAACACACCATTGAATGCACATATAGTGGCAATAAAATAAAAAATACTAGTAAAGAAAACAATATTTTAAACAATTCTAATTTTCCCCATCTCCACTCATTTTGAGACCTAGGATTCTATACAGATGCTAATTTTCAAATTACTTCCAGCATGCTGACACAATATAACTTTCTACGAGAGTACACATTTGCCTTGTTATTATCATTCCTATAGCTGACACCTTAAGCACAACATCATTTTAGTGAGGATGCATTCCTGCATGCATTGTAATTACTTTTTAAGTGAGGGAATTCCACACTGAGTGCCTTCTGTGTCATTCTGTTTTCTGAGCAGCAATTGGCCTATTCACTTAGCATGTGTTACTACATGTCATACGAAAAAAGGTTACTTTCATCTGGTGTTTGTTAGAAATGAAAACATGTCATTAAAGTCATTTTCTGTGAATGATGCTCATTATTGACCTGGTCCATGGGAAAATTCTTCAATGGTATATTTACTGGCTATATCTACAATGCAAGTGTAAACATTTAGGAATGCAGCGTTTAAAAGAATTGGGTTGAAGTCATAAAAACTGATGAAAACCTAAAATCAAATAATCGACATAATTGTTTTGATGTAGATTATTTGATTTTATGTGTACAAAATGTATATTGTTTGCACAAAAGAAATCAATGTAAAAATGTTCTTTTACTACTTAAGTGTGTAATATACTGGTGACTGACAAATGGTGTTCTGTGGAACTCTGCGGTTGGATTTTTCCATAAGAAATTACCAAAGATTTCTGTTTTGAGCAATAATTTTAGGTTCTCTGTAGGTGTACTAGTATTCACAGTAGTAACATATGGATCCTTAGATTGTAAGTTTGTGAGTTTTCAATATTGTGTCCGTGCATTGGAAACAAGCACTATTTACATTTTGATTATAAGCTCAAAACAGGGCCCTCCATTCTTTATAAGGTGTTCAGTTTGTATTTTGCCATGTACTAAACCCCTGTACAGCGCTACGGAATATGTTGGCGCGATATAAATAAAGATAATAATAATAATAATAATAATAATAATGTGAGAGCTGAACCATAAAGAGCGCCATAGAATTGATATGTGTGGTGTTGGAGAAAACTACTTAGAGTCCTTAGAGTCAAGAAGATCCAATAAATCAGTACTTCAGAAAATCAATACAAACTGTTCACTAGAAGGTATGATCATGAGGCTAAAAATCAAATATTTGGGTCAAGATTTGATTCCATAGAGAAGACTCTGATGCTGGGAGTGATTAAAGGTACACAAAAAAGGGAATTGTAAATGCAGAGATGGATAGACGAGGTATTTGAAGCAACAAACATGAGCTTGATGGTGCTCAGAGGGGCAGTGACTGACAGATATCCCTGATGAGCACAATCGGATACAAGATGTGCTTGGAATGCTGAGGTCACGGAGAGTCAAACACGACTAAACAACAACAACAATCCCTGACCTGTAATTTAGAAAACACAAACTTTGGCAGGTCCAAAATGAAAGGGTTAATAACACAATGAGACCATTCCATCCTGATAGTTGGGTCTGCGCTATGCAATACCGTAAATGATAAAACACAATGTAAATACCGGAAACAAGGAGGAAATTGTCTGTTAGTCAAGAACTTTCAATTGCTCTTAAACTAAGACAAATAAAGTCTTAATGCATTTCCTTTCTTCTCTCATTGCTCCAGCCATTAGACAAAATAAGTAATATTGTTGTCGGTCTTCACATTATACGGCCACTGCTATGGTTTTAAGAAAGTTCCGTACGCAACAGAGTTTTATATTCTTAAGGCAAAATAATATAAAGTTTTATTTTCTATGTGTTCAGTGGTAAATCATAAAGGCTAAAGAATGAAAGGATAACCCTACTCTTAGTACACTTTCCATGATTACAGATGATGCCCCAGTTCATTGGGTGCCGGTCATTATTTCCTGAATGGGCCTCTAAGTACATGGGAAGGTAAACATACTGACTTGGTGTGTTCTTAACCATTTCAGTCTCGCCGCTCTTACATCAATTGCACATTTCTTGCCTTTGTTCTTGAGAGCTTTTTGACAGAACCATTACTAACAGCATTACATGGTTATCAAAAAATGTTATGATTCCTAAACCCTACAGTACTTTTATGCAATTTATTCACGGTATTGTCATGAGAATTAAATTACTTGACCAACATAGGAAATAGATTTAACATTCCATTAAATCCCAGTGCACTCAACCATAATCCATATTTTATCTATTTAGCAGAGAGTTCACAAAGTTATCTAGTGGACATCCTCAAACTACCATTTTCCAACTTGAGAATATATTTTTAATATATGACTTTATTTCTGGCGGTTAGACACATTCAGCAAAGAAGCAGCATTTTCAGCAAAATTCAACTTATTTATTATGAAAAATAACATACCCATAATATTGATATTTTTATTTTTTAATAAAAATCGATTTTTTTTTAGTCCTCCAAAAGCTGAGGTTGCTCTGGCATATTATTCACATCAGCAGCAATGCTAATGCAATTCCAAGGGCAGAACAGACTAGTGCTTAAGTGAAACATTTGTAAAAATAATACAATTTCCTAACATTTTCTATATAATCACATATAATAGTATTTGATAGGGCTGTGAACATTGCAGTAATACATTGTGCTACTGTCCTTGTAATTCCATTAGCATCGACAGCTCAGGAGAAGGCACCAGGTTCATTGCAAAAATATTTTTATAAAATGTGCGTATTTTATTTATTTATTTTTTAAAAAAGATACTTTTCTTACACTGGACAAATGATAGGTATAAAAAATATAGTAGTTTTGCAAAAAATAAAAAAATGTGTTTGTCCTTTTTTGCTCCATGTACAACAAAGAGATTAATTGCATTATACAAACTCAGGGGCCCCATACACAGCTATTCAAGTGTGACAGGTTGTCCATCATCAATATTGTCAGTGACACACTTTCCTTTGACATACCACCCAGCCTACACTGAGAAGCTTCCAAAAAAAGTACTTTCCAGTTTTAACCAGGCGTTGCACCTGGGTCCACACTTCTAGGGGGTCTAGCTGTGCTGCCTGATTAGCACTCTCTCTGTCCCCAACCAGGGGTCTACCCTAACTACTTCCAGCGACGGACTGTGCAAGAGGCAGGACACCCTCCCCTCACTGTTTCGGGGAATCTGATTATATGACAGCCCCGCAGCCCCTGCCAGGTACAGGGGCAGGGGCGAGCTAGACTTAGCTGGGCCAGGACAGACTGCGGCTGAGGTGGTGGTGGGCGCTTGCAGATCATTATATATATATATCTATATATGTATATATAAATATATATATATATATATATATATATATATATATATATATATATATATATATATATATATATATATATACATACATACATATACACACACAGTAAAACCCCTATTATCCGGCACCGATGAGGACATGGCGACTCCCTATTGCCGGATAACTGTAGTTGCCGGTTAATCGTGAGTCCCCGAATTTAAGGGTCTGAACTACCCTTTAACCCCCCAAAACCCCTAAAAAAGGGCATTAGAACCTAAACTGGGCCATTTAGGACCCAAAAAGACAATTTAAAAAAAGTTGCAGTCTCGAACTGCCGGATAGTGCCGGTTATGCCGGTTCAGCAGGAGTTTTTTGAAAATGGGTAATTGATGCCGGTGCCGGTTGCTTGAGAGTCCCGGTTAGTTGAGTGCCGGGATTCTAGATACACACGCACACACATTGCACCAGGGCCCGCCACTGCATACGACTGAGAGAAAGGCACAGAGAATGCCTGTTCACATCAGCTGCACAAAAATTAGTCTTTGAAAATAAAATTAAAGATTGCTGCTATTCCAATATCACACGGCTGGGTCATGTCTTTGAGTATAATGCCCTGCCTTTGGGACATATAAAATTAGTATGTAATGCATGAAATTAAAGAACGCAGGGTTTGCAGTTTAGCATAGTATGCTTATAAAGATGTATATATACAAGTGACGTGACGAGAGAAAGGCGAGGAGAAGGCTGAGCATTTCTTTTCCATATGCAACGTTATAAAGATTTCCACAAAGCGCCGTAAATTCACATTCCCAATAGAATCCACCAAGCTGAAGTTGGAAATATTGCTATTGTGAATTACCAGGCTATTCTGCCCTGAGAGTTGTTGGTGTTATCTCTTGGGATTATTACAGATACATTATTCAACACTCCATAGACATGTTTCAAATAATTTATCTGTATTAATCATGAAATGTAACTTTAACAACACTCAGGACAGAGGCCTATGAGACCTGAAGCACATCAATATTTCCAACTTCCCAAGAAAATAGTTTCAATCATGACTGGGGATTTATGACAGGTCCCCGATATGTTTACTACCCTCACCATAATAAGGGAAATATGCAGCCTTCCTTGCAGCTGGTGTACACTATAACACCATTAAACTGCCTATCAAACGGTTTGTTAAGGAGAAGACTATTATTTTTATATTAAGCACACAGATAGACACCAATATTTTAAAGTATTTGTTCCCTATATCAATTACAATGTTATTTTCTAAATACATGTAAGAATAATATACAGTCTATGTGAAGTAGTACCCATAATAAATATTCAACAGTTTTAAAAAATGCCATACCGCATTTATATGGCAGTCAATCAGTGGTGATGTTGCCAATCCATTCCAACTTATTACTTCCAATGTTGGCGATATCCACATTGGCTAAAGTCACTGATGAGATTAGTATGGCTAATGGATTATGTGCTTGTAACAGCAAACAACAAGCATTATGGGCACCTACCAATATGTGCCAAGCAGTTTAGATACTGTAAGTGGTTTTCAACAGCCGGTCCTAGGACCAGTGCCAGCACCTGAAAACCTTATTTGCTGGTTCTTAATGTCAAAGAGGGATAAGAAGAATCAAACACTTTCAACGTATTACTATTATTAGTCACAGTTATAGATAGGTTATGGTTGAATGAATGTCTTTTTAAAATGTGCTGTTTTCAAATCAGCGCGACCTGTAGTGTGCCACATGAAGAATCTCCCTGTAAGCATAGGAATTTAACCAGCTGGTCCCAAGGAGCACTGGAAGTTACCCAACTGCCCCTAGGTCAAAAATGCTAAGAACTACTGGTTTAGATGAGCAGTCTAGCTATAAAATAATAGTCTCAGTTTTAATACACCACTGTAGTGCATTTACAAGTAAAGCTCATATGTTTGTTTGTTGGGCATAGACTATTAAAAAAACAGTATTCTGTTTAAAATAAATAAGTTAACATTTTTCTTTAGCTTTTAAACTGTGTTGTACTAAAGCAGAGCTGTTTATCACCTCCTACCTGTGTCTATAAGGGGGCGTGTCCAGCTCTTCCTGTGTGCTGGACTAAAAATAAAGTCTGACCAGTAAAGAGACTGTTCATCCACCATCACTAAGCAGAGCCTATTTACTGTTACAGTGTTACTAGGGAGCTCTGTGTAGGCAGTGGCTAATTGTGTTATCCGGCAGGGCCAGTGACATCAGTCCAGCCTGCTTCCAAACTCTGAGCTGACCACGCCCCCCGATAGATACAGTTACAAGGAGATCCACCATTCTGCTTGAGGAGAAAAGTTTAAAAGCCAAGAAAAAATGTATCTTTTATCTACTTTAAACTGTATACTGCATTTAATAGCCTATGCCCAATAAACAACCATATAGCTTCACTTGTAAATGCACTACAGTGATCTTTCAAGGTTTTGTGATGCGTTGCTAACATCCTGGGAGAAGTCCTGTATTAGATATTTCTATAATTACAAAATGTTAAAAGCTGCTAACAAATAAAAAAAAAAAAAAGTTTTTAACTTGTTCAATAATTTTTGCAGATTTGTTCTGCCCGACTATACAAAGTAAGTGTTTAATATATCCACATCTTGTTAAAAAAAATCACATATAATAGTTGTCAAACAACGAGACGTTTCGTGGTGTGTACGAGTTTGGCGATGAGCTCCAAAGGCGCTCATCACCTGAGAGGCGAGCCGTTAACTCGCAGCACTTAGGCAATGAGCGCTGAAGGTGCTCATTGCTTGCGAGTCTCGAGTAGTGAGGCGAGCCGTTAAGGCACTAAAACTTGCACCACAAAGGCAATGAGCGAAGCGAGGCAAGCAGTGAAGGCAATGAAAAACCAATCATCTAAGCGCAAGTACTCTGGTTATTTGGTTTATTGATCACTAAAGAGAGGTTTATATATGTTTGAGCTATTTTTTTGCCTGTGTTACTTTACTCCTTGTGACTACTGTGAATTGCCAGTCAGCATTAATGACATATAGTAGTCTCAGGCAAACAGGAGTTGCATCACTATTGTATGCTATAACACATTATTTGTACATATTTTTTATAAACCCTCCTCAACCTTTTTTCATAACCAGTAAAGTACTTCCATGCGCTTTTTTCTACATTGGTTTTAACCACACTTTTTTGAGCTAAACACTATTTATATATTTTTTCATACTTTTGTCCTCCCAAGGATTAGCAAATTCATTTTGCCATATGAGGGAAGACTGTAGGAACTTAAGAATATACCAGCTAGTAGCTCATTTAAAGGAATCATCCATTCCATATCCTATAGTTCCTATATATATTTTTTCTACTATTATTACCATTGTTTAGGTGTTAGGCACCAAGGAACTTTTTTACAGTGATATACTTTATGATATAAGGTTTTAAACATATACTATCACTGGCCCTGTAAAAGTCCAATTTACAATAAGGTCAACATCACTGAGGATGAAACCTCTGAAGTCTCAAAGATTTATGCAATCTAATTTCTCTCACGTTTTTAAATCCAAGTCTCTGGTAGTAATTACTCAATATTTAATACAAAAAAAGAACACATTTGATTACACATTCTTCTGACTTCCTTAAACAATTCCTGGACACATCTCTAGTTTGCAACAAACTGATTTCTAGTTAATCATGCCAATTTACGTAGAAATTTCCAGAAATGTCAAATTATTTCACAATTCAGAATCTTCCAAATTCTGAACACTACGGTAGAGGGTGCGAAGCATTCCAGGGAAAACTGGAATGAGCAATTTATTAAAGCACAGCAATTATTCTTATTCAAATGATGTATTATGTATGTTCTTGCTATGTATTGTTTTTAAATTAATTTTAATCACTGGTATATATAATCTCGTCATTCATATAGGTGATAACATCAGAAACTCTTGTGCATACAAGAACCTCAGTAGCATATTGGCTCTAGTCATAATGTGCCAGTCTCATGCCAGCTGCACTTGAAAACTTTAAGAACAATTATTGTAATTTAATCTTAAAGTGCCAAAATGTTTAAATGCTCTAAGTATAGAGGATTCAATGAATACATCAGGCAATACATACTAGTATAGAAGGTGCTTTCACAAGGACATTTTAATTTATGGAATATGTTACCATCAATAAAAAACGAATACACTGATGAAAACAAACTAAATTGCTTTAACTTTGTGGGGTTCATGAAAAAAAAGTGAATTTGTATCAGATAAACAACAATTTCATTGTTTAAGTGCTTTGAAGAAACATAAGAAAGCTTTCACTGTAACAAGACTCATCTGCTAAATCTGTTCCATCACTCAGTCCAATTTATTTGTCACATGATAACTGACCTGTAATATGCCTATGTTCATATTACTTACAGAGGCCTAATTCATTACATCAGTGCAGGGTAGAAATGATTAGCTTTCAGTGAGATACGTGCAAACATATGTATTCCTCAAATACCCAACCACATGCTATGACAGGGAATCCAAAACCTTTTTTCCCCACTACCAACTCAAAATTGCTGTGGATTTTGGTAATCCATTTAAAGCAGTTTCTTCTTTTTAACTTTTTTCTTTAAATTTCTCTTTATTATTATGGAAGAGTGATTTGACAGCACAGATACTTCTACATTGTCGTAATTGTGTTGATTTTACATAGTCATATATAATAATTCCATATAACGTTTCCTTTTTCAAAGAAAGTATAAACTCTAAAACAAAATGGGGGTAAATGGCCAAAAGAAAAAGAGAGAAATGTAAGGATTAAGTGGTAGTTGAGAGGGTTTTCTCTGGTCCAGGTGAATCTTGAAACAGTATTACAGAATTCCTCGGTTTAAACAAAACGCCTACTTTTTAAGGTAATGGTCTGGGTATTTGGTGCCATAACAGGCCTGGTGGTTTGCACTTTGAAGATATATGTAGTTTGGTGATGCCAAATATGGTAGATGCTTTTTCCCAGCAGATTTTTGCTTGGAAAAATGCCCAATAAACACAGTTTCAGGGTCAAGGGTATCTGTCTGCCATACATTTCAAAGGTAATTTCTTCTAAGTTTTTCCACATTCTCTGGGTCACTGGACATGACCACCATGTGTGATAGTGTGTGCCCATTTCTCCGCAGCACAGAAACCATTGTCCTGGGTAGTAGTAGGCTATATCATTTATGCAAAACTAGAAACATTGCATGAAGTACTTTGAGGTTAGATTCTAGAGTAATGTAGTTAAAACAAACTTGATCATAGAGTTACTGTAACTGCTTCAAGCATTTATCCCAATCTCTTTATAACATTTCTACATTTAGTTCATTTAAAAAAAATAATGAGAAACAAACTTCCTTAGTAGATGTTAACAACCTGGTAAGCTGTTGGATTCAAAATGTGCTATATTACAGTGTGGGAAAAAAGTATTTGATCCCCTGCTGATTTTGAATGTTTGTCAACTGCCAAAGAAATGATCAGTCTATAATTTTAATGGTAGGTGTATTTTAACAGTGAGAAACAGAATAACAACAGAAAAACAAAAAAAACAAGAAAAACACGTCAAAACAGTTATAAATTGATTTGCAGGTCAATGAGGGAAAAAAGTATTTGACCCCCTTGACTTAGCACTTGGTGGCAAAACCCTTGTTGACAATCATAGAGGTCAGACGTTTCTTGTTGTTGGCCACCAGATTTGCACACATCTCAGGAGGGATTTTGTCCCACTCCTCTTTGTAGATCCTCATTAAGGTTTTATTAAGGTTTATAAAGTCATTAAGGTTTTGAGGCTGATGTTTGGCAACTCAAACCTTCATCTCCCTCCACAGATTTACTATGGGACTAAAGTCTGGAGACTGGCTTGGCCACTCAAATACCTTATTGTGCTTCTTGAGCCACTCCCTTGTTGCCTTGGCTGTGTGTTTTGGGTCATTGTCATGCTGGAATACCCATCCACGACCCATTTGCAATGCCCTGGTTGAGGGAAGGAGGTTCTCACACAAGATTTGACGGTACATGGCCCCCGTCCATCGTCCCTGTGCAGTTGTCCTGTCCCCTTAGCAGAAAAACACCCCCAAAGCATAATGTTTCTACCTCCATGTTTGACGTGGGGATGGTGTTCTTGGGGTTATAGGCAGCATTCCTCCTCCAAACACAGCGAGTTGAGTTGATGCCAAAGAGCTCGATTTTAGTCTCATCCAACCACAACACTTTCACCCAGTTCTCCTCTGAATCATTCAGATGTTCATTGGCAGACTTCAGACGGGCCTGTACATGTGATTTCTTGAGCAGGGGGACCTTGCGGGCGCTGCAAGATTTCAGTCCTTCATGGCGTAGTGTGTTACCAATTGTTTTCTTGGTGACTATAGTCCCAGCTGCCTTGAGATCATTAACAAGATCCTTCCATGTAGTTCTGGGCTGATTCCTCACCGTTCTCATGATCATTAAAGAGATGAGATCTTGCATGGAGCATCAGACCAAGGGAGACTGACAGTTATTTTGTGTTTCTTCCATTTGCAAATAATCACAACAACTGTGGTCACCTTCTCACCAAGCTGCTCGGCGATGGTCTGGTAGCCCATTCCAGCCTTATTTAGGTCTACAATCTTGTCCCTGACATCCTTGGACAGCTCTTTGGTCTTGGCCATGGTGGAGAGTTTGGAATCTGATTGATTAATTGCTTTTGTGGACAGGTGTCTTTTATACATGTAACGAACTGAGATTAGGAGCCTTTACGAGAATGCTCCTAATCTCAGCTCGTTACCTGTATAAAAGAGACCCGGGAGCCAGAAATCTTGCTGATTGATAGAGGATCAAATACTTATTTCCCTCACTGACCTGCAAATCAATTTATAATGTTTTTGACATGCGTCTTTCCTTTTTTGTGATATTCTGTGTCTCACTGTTAAAATACATCTACCATTAAAATTATAGACTAATCATTTCTTTGTCAGTGTACAAACGTTCCAAATCAGAAGGGGATTAAATAATTATTTGTAATGCGCCAACATATTTCATAGCCCTATTCCATAGTGCATATTTGAGAGTACATAAACTTAACTGTGATAAACCGGACATCTGAGATGATGTCAAGTAGGAATGATTAGGCTGTAGGGTAAATAATGGAGGTTTAGGTATTATAAGGTGAATAGCTTTAGGACTATAAAGGGGGATTATTGATGAAGAGGCCATTAGGTGAAATCAGTAGCTTGGAGGGGTTTGAGATATAATGGGAGATAAGAAGGAATATTAGTTTGAAAGCTTGGTATGCTAAATTGAAGAGTCATGGTCAGCTTCAGGTCAGGTCAGCTTCAAATAAAGCAACAAAGTAATGTAGTTTTGAGGTTTATGCACCATTTAAAGTCAATATAGTATGTAAATCATAATCTATTAAGATCTTTAACACAGATACAATAGTCTTCATATGTAAAAAGTCACTTACAAATTATGTTAATTATTGTAAACTAAAGTTAAATCTTTCTTTACATACTTATCGTCTTCAAACAATATTGCGGGATTAAATTGCAAGAAATTGCAAATCATTAAATATAAAGAAATATTGAAGTTAAGAAAAAAGTGCAATTGTGTTTAAAAACAATAAAAGGTTAAGAATAACAACAAAATAACAACATAATTTGGTGCTATTTTTGATTTCCAACTTTTTTCTTTTTTTTATTATATTCTTTTTATGTGTAACATGAATTCAGAGCTACAAGGTATTGTTATTTTGATTATTATATTTTATTTGTAGAGTGCCACCAGATTGCTTAACCTTAGAGGTACAAAAGGCACATGGATAAATTCTGAACATATATTTGCAGACCATGTAAATAACACATGACAACACATCTCTACATATACATTAATACAGGAGAAGATGAGGGCTTTGCATAGTCTCTTTTTGTCCTTGGTCGAGCCAGCACCATATCTGATTGTAGTTCCTTAAGACGCTTAAATAATGATTCCAGAGCGCCTATGTATTCTTTATCTCTTTAGGTCTATATTTCAGTTATCTTGTAGGTTTACAATACTGGTTTATGTTACATCACAAAAACACACAGACTGCTATAAACTTTTTTTTAACCAGTATGTTAAAAAAAGAGACTTTCATACCAAGCAAGATGGAACAAATCTGGACTTTAATGATGCTGCTGAATAAGCTGTTAAGTAGCGTTCATGCTCAGGAGGTTTAGGGAAATGTTTACCAAGAAGCTTTCATGTTTCTCAAGCAGGGCTATTTCATGGGACACATCAGTCCAACTTCCAGTAAGCCCTCCTTCCAGTATATATGTAATTAGTTCAAGGACTCCTGCGTACAAACTAACTTCCCAAAAGCTTAGTTACGCTGTCATTGAGTGTTTCCATTTAGATCAGGAACACACAGAAAGAAGAGCTCTGATTCCCTTATTATAGAGATCATATATAATCCTTACATGCAACAAAATGAATTCTCTACAAACATATGTTATTCACTATATTCTTATATAATACAAATCTTGAAGGGACATGGTAAAAAATCACATCTTTTTGTTGACTATGAAAGAAGGTTGGACTGTGTGTTACCTTGTTAAAGAAATATATCTATTTTGAATAAACTGCTTTGAATCTTTAATTGCCCTGTCAGCCAATGACCACTAATAGATCTGTTATGAGACATCAGCTTCAGCCAATGAGATAACACTTGACAGAATGATTGGTTCACTTCTTACACATGGTGCTTATGTTTTTCATGCAAAAATAAACTTTTGTAATGTTTTTAAAAAATCAGTTAGCAACAAGACTACTTTGGACCAGTGAATCTCAACTCAAAAGGCCAGATTTAAATAATGTCCCTATTTGAGCACAGTTAGATTAGTTGGGATGATTGATTAACTTGCCCCGTGCTCTAATTATTATTATTTGTAATGCTTATTTGTATTCTGCAGTGTTGTACAGGAGTGAAGTACAAGGAAGCATCTTTAAAATATGATCTGTTATATATATATATATATACACTGTAGTTGGGAATCACAAGTTGGGAATCCCACCCACATACAGCTGTTTCAAGATTATTGCCTATAATCAGCTACAGTATCTAACTCACTAAATTAACTTACTAAAAAATGTTCTACCTGCTAGTATGAATGGTTTGAAATCAGCGAGTAGGTAATGTCAGTCAGGCAAAGGATAGATTAATAAGTAGATAGATAGATAGATAGATAGATAGATAGACAGAATGGTAGGTAAAAAATACAGGTAAATATATACTTTCTATAATAGCAATCTAGAGCTGTAATGCTAAACCTTTTTGATAACAGACCAGAAAAGCTTTTTTTTAAACTGCCAGGGGCCGTCTTTGAGATCTAATTTCAACATGGCAGTGTTGTGGTCTGCCCAAGTCAACAATGCCTAGGCCCTAGGGCAGCACATACCACATTTTTACATAAGCTTATATGCGCACATACATACACTTATATTTTAGATATCTCTCATGATAATCTTAGGATTGGGACGTGACAAAAGGGAAATGAGAAATAGCAATGGGGCCATAGGTGGTGCAGATGTCTGAAGTGACCTAGGGCAGCAATATACTGAAGTATACCTCTGGATGGGGCACTCTGTATGCCATTTTTTTATTATTTTCTGCACTGATTTGAACAGAGTACAGAGCAGATCTTATATTATACATCTGAAATGATTGCTAATGGCATTGACATGTATAAGAGGAGTAGATATGTTGGGGACATAACAACAACGACAAATGTAAAGAGTGAGTCCATTACCATAATTTCACTTTCTCAGGCCCTATTACATTTCTTTTTTACCCTTCCGACTTGAGGATAAGAAAATTTACAAGGAAAGACTTCATGACCTTAATATGT
The DNA here is from genome assembly GCA_027410445.1 of Discoglossus pictus. NCBI lineage: Eukaryota > Metazoa > Chordata > Amphibia > Anura > Alytidae > Discoglossus > Discoglossus pictus. The sequence continues at coordinate 491,418,410 of CM050163.1, forward strand.
ATAGCTTACAGGGCTGAAAAGAGATGGATGATACGGGAGACACCTTCAAATATATCAAACAATTACATGAAGTTCAGAAGATAAGTGTTTTCCGGAAAAAGAGAAACTCAAGAACAAGAGGTCAAGATTTAAACCTAGAAGGTGGAAGATTTAGAGATAATGTGAAAAAGTACTATTTTACAGAAAGGCTAGCAGACAAGTGGAATAGCCTGTAGGGACAAGCGCAGTAAAGGAATTTCAGCAGGACTGATATACCCATAAAGTTATCCTCGGGATCAATTAATGCAACCTTTTTAAATACCATAGACTATCTAAATAGGTTTGGTTCTAATCTGTTGGTAAATGTACGGTATGTCTATGTGGAAACCACTCAACTAGAGTGCTGGTTATTGTCCCTTTCTCTTAGTAGAGGTGGATATAGTGTCTGCTTGTGGGGAGCTTGCTTGATACAATATTCACACCCGCAAAGATATTTTAACATACCTAATAGTCTATGTATGTGATGTTTGTACTGACTAGACAGAGCCAATACACATAATCAGTGCATTGCTTGCACAAGAATTGCATTTTATATTTGCTTTTAATATTAAGAACAGATTGCGAATAGAGCAGAAAAGCACTGAACAGACTTCTTATTATATATATATATTGGGATGCATATATACATTGCATTTGATGTGCTGAGCCATATTGTCAATCAAAAAATAATACAAACCAACACAGGACTTTCTGGGAAAAGAGAGTACTTCTTGGGAATTTAGAATGGGTTCAAGAGGTGCAGTGAGACAAATATGTTTCAGATGTGAGCAAGAATTACAGGCAAATGAGGTAAAAGACAAGCAGCTGCATAGACAGGGGAGATGTAATAGGGGTCAGTTCAACAATGGAGTCCCTTAAGTGACAAAAACTATGTTGTTGTTAATGTTGACTTTAATGAGCATCCACAAAGGAAGCTAGAAATAAAATACATTACATTCAGATAATATAACCACTAATACTGTTGGGTATGTATTGAATTCTCCTGAGACCCATACTTTCAACATGCTTTCTTGAAGAAATATAACTGGCCTTGGACAAAATTATTTTTAAAAAGTAAAAAATAAAGTTTACCAATGTATATGAAGTTATGTTATAATAGGAAGTAAGGGGATGGGGGAGAGAGTAGTGCAAAGCCAAATAGTGTATTATAAGAGATTTAATGAAGAAATATAAAAACATACAATGTTTACACTCATATTTGGTGTCCTTAGTTGGCTGAAGTACACAAACAGCTCATCAAGCTTCAACAGGGTATTCCAAAACACTGTGCTGAATCAGATGATGCAGACGATTGTGCCTCTTGATGCTTGTGATGTGGTGGTAAATCTACTTAGATATGCAGTTGTCCCATTACAGAGACAAAGTAAGGAGACTGCTTATATGTAAAAATGCAACACGGGCAGATTTCTCCAAATAATAAAAATAGTGACTGAACGCGTTTCGCCCTTAAACAGCAGGGATTTCTCAATGGTAAAAGTCTTTTCCTAGCAGATATGCTGTGATGAGAGATACAGCACAAAAACACTGTGTCTGTCTCTGATTTCTGTGCATCAAATCGCTTCTAATACACTATCTGGCTTTGGGCTTCTCTCTACGCCATACCCTTAATTCTCATTACATGTTATATTGGCATCCGAGTGAACAGTGCCTGATTTTGAAGGAGCCTCATGCCGACCAGAGTGTACTATTCCTAAAGAAAGAACTATACCATATTTGGAACTTATTCTTTTTTTTTTAATTTTTAATTTATCTATTCAATTTCCCATACATTTTTGATATTATTGTTTACCAAGAATTTCCAACTCTGTCCACAAAGGGGGATTTTCAGGATTGTCCTAGATCAATTGACTTTCTGCATTTTGATCTTTTCATTCCGATTTGTTTATCTACACGTATACATATAAACATCTATACACGTATCTGTCCTACTCGTGTGTGTGTGTCTCTAGAGCGCTACTTAACCTCAAGGCCTATTATTGGTTTGCTCCTGGTAATACTAGCCCCCTTACCAAGTGTATCCCCACTAATGTTATAATAAGAGCTACCATTGTTGTTTGTATTTATCAGTTCCTACGAAAAAGAAGGTGAACTTGGAAGCAGGTTGCGCTGCTGATCACCTGGTTCTCTTGAATTTTGGCATTGTCCATAGTGATAGTAGCAGCCAAACAAAGGCAATCCCGGCTCCAGTGAATAGTATACTTGCATATAATAGTTAATCCGTGAAAGGCTGACATTTTTTAACTTTCTGAGAAAAAGACTAAATATAATTTTATATCACTCGGCAGCGTCCCTATAAAGGACCACTTTACTGTGGAAAGTATGTAACAAACTAACAACATTAGCAGATTATCCATGAAAATAAAAGTATTTTCAGAGAAAATCTTCATTTAGCAGACTGCACTAGCAGTCATAAAAGCTGCCATGAACACAGTCCTTGCTTTCCAAGGCATGAGTTATCATGTACATAGAAGGGCAAGCAGTGCTTGTAAATTAGATTGTGCCTACTACTACTACCTCTTCTGGATAGCTACCTTGTCATGGTGAAGGGGCTTGTGTACCTCAATGAAGCTGTGAGCTATACCATGTTGGGTCACCCAAGATGGACAGGTCATGAAAAGAGGTCAGACATATAACAATCCACTGGAGAAGCAACTGTCAACCCACTCCAGTGTCTTTACCAAGAAAACCTTAAGGATAACCACAAATAGAGACATAATGAAGGATGAGCCTGGCGTGCTGCGGTCCATAGGGTCACAGAAAGTCAGACACGGCTGAATGTCTCAACAACAACAAGCCTACTACTATGCATTTGCAGGGAAGATGCTAATGCTGTTAGTTTGTTACTTACTTCACAAGCATATGATGGTTCTCCAAACTGTCCGGTCTTACGTTTGTTAGGATCATGGAGCTATGTCAATACTCTGTTCCATGGCTGCATTTACAACATTTTATTAGTTTCTCTATTTATATTATTAGAAAGTATATCCAAGAACCATACCAAGAAATGTGTTAGTATCTGGATAACAACACAGAGAAATCTGAAAACCTAAGCTAAAAAATGTTTATTCCCACATATTTTTCCATGGCTTAATCTCCATTAGAATTTTTATAGTTTACGAAAAACCAAGAAGTCAGTTCATTTGATAGGGATATTCAATCATTAATGGCAGTTCAGGTGTGTGACTTTTAAAGGGTAATTTAGGCTGTCACACTTAACTGAACAAATGATCATGCATTGCTTTTACCAGTTTGCATATTAAGAGCTTGCTCTATTAGATCACAGCTTGCAAAAAAAAGTGATTAACTCTAATAACTATAAAAATGACTCAGGTGTGACTGCTATGTCTACATTTATAACAGTGAAAAATAAAGAAAAAGAAACAAACCTCAAAGAACAGTGAGTAATGTCAATGCTATGCTGTACCTACATTTAGTACATTGTCCTTACATTTATTAAACAAACAATACAGACTTTGTCTGGAAGAAGGCAATGAACTTTTGCATCCCTAGCAAATATTTCTTGAGATGTCTGATAGTGACTTAATGCGTTCACAGGTGCACTGTTATGTAGGTGAAACTGACAATCTTCATTAGCAACAGCCACATTAAGTTTATCTATTGGAAATCATTTTACTTATTCTTTTATTATTATAGTGCTATGCTATGATCCTACAATGATGGGGAACGTTTGAGAAGTACTACAGATTGCCTTTTATTGCAAGAAGAAATCAATATAATTTTAATAGATTAGAACTGCAGCTGGGGTTGTGTTTGGTCTTCTGAGCTAAAACCCTAAATGACGTAGTAACACAAATGGGGCAGTTACTGACATACTAGATGAATTACAAACATTCTCCAAGTGTACTCTATCAATTTTAGTTTAAACTCATCCTTTAACAAGGCATAGACATAGGGCCCTATTCTATTGCACATTTTGTAAATTTATACATACTTAAAATCACTCTTAATATTGACACATATCTGGATACGAGTTACCCGCTCACAATGACTAAGGGCCAGCCAAAGACAAATTTGTTCTTAGAACTCCATTGGTTTTAGCACAGCTTGAACATTAAATGTACACAAAATTAATATTTTATTAGACCCGTAGCTCTAGCTCGCAAACTAAATCTGACCCGCAAATGAAAAAATATAAAGTTTTTGTCAAACATATTATGAGTACTAAATAGGCTTTTTCAAACACTTATTATAGCTGTAGCAGCAATTAAACACAAAATAATGTACTTTAAAAACATGGGAACGCACGGAAACACATTCAAATTAATTGCACAACAGATTCAAACCCACAAATATGCAATTAAAAAATATTTTTTAAACAGTTTTTTTTTCTGTATGATATCGATACCAGGACTCAAGGGGTTAATACAAAATGATGAAACTCACATATTGAATAAAACAGATGATCTAATGCATTTTATAGATTACTTGATTGCGAGCCCAATCAGCAAATATTACTTATTGGAACTAATGAATTTGTAGCCTCCAATCGCAGATTAAGTCCTATTGGCTGTGTCTAAGAAGTAAATTACAAGCTGGCTTAAATATTGTTTTTATCACGCCCCCTGACATGCTACTTATAAAAGGCAGGATTTACGAATTTAGGCTTAAGGAGGAAAATTGCGAACTTGAGTCAATAGAATACGTCTAAACATTTAGGGAGAATAACACCCAAAACCAACCAAAATTATGGGTTAGAGGCATTTGCGGCTTTCATATAGAGTAGGGCTCACGACATTGCTGGAGTATATAAATAGGAAAGATCCCAATTATGCTTTAAGACTTTAGCTGCTCAGCTTTTTTTATACAAAAACATGGTTTTAAATTCATGAAAGAAAATGTGTTGTCAGTATAACAAATAATATAATAACAAAACATAACAAAAAAGTGCAAAGTGAAACATTAAACATAATGAACTTTTCAATAAATCATTGAATTATGGTTTAGTTATTATTCTCAATTATATTCTGCAGTCTAAATAATATTAATTTCATATGCTCAAGGCTCTGTGGAGTTTAATTACAGGAAACTACACTGTGTTCTGTGTCAAACTAAGCTTTGGAAATACTCCCACTGAGAAATGAGTTTTGCTGGACAGAGCATGGGGTAGAGAAGAGGAAGAGTGAAGAAGGAGGAAATTACAATGTTAATCCTATGATAGTGAGCTTGAGAACTTCAATTATTTTGAATGTACTGTACTTGCCATAGTGTCTAAAGCCATTTGTGTGGAATTAAGAGGATCTGTGGTTAATATTCTGATACATAAAAAAATGCCCAATGCTTCACTGCCATTAAATCCAGTACTATACACATTACATAATTATCATGACTTTATGCATCAGGTAATTTCCTCAAGCACTTTCCCCCATCTGCTATTCATATGAATATCATTCTACTAACCTCCCACTACTTTCCTGTTTCCTACCAGTATTTCTATACTTTGTCCATCATGTTTAGTTTGCGAGAGCCTTTCCTTTGTAAATCACCATTTTTTTATGATGATGTATTGCTGGTTATTATACTCTTAATGGAGTGTGCAGATAGCGCTTTCCAAGAATTGAGTTTGGTAGATATGTGTGCATATATTGTTAATCCTTTAAGCTACTATATATGTCTGGAAATAGGATATGTCATTCTTCTAAATATCCGATAAATAGTAATTCTGTGTGAGAGTCAACTAGGTATACTTATTTTTCCATTGTGAAGCCATGCTTTGTTTTGCTTGATGTTCTTCCATACTCTTCTGCTATCTCAACCTTTCCGACAACACTGTCTAATCTCTTATCCTTTTGCTAAGGAATGTTCGAACTAATCATTACAGGATGTTTATAGAGATTTTGAGTGTTAACCCTTGTGAAACGCAAAGCTATCCTCCCAATAACAATATATTAAAGAGGCAAAAGAATGGGATTAATATACAAAGAATGTTGAAATTTGTACAGTAAACATAAGAAAAATCAATCATAGAAAATAAGGTTACCTAAAGTGTATGCAAACAAGTAAAAAACAGCCATAAAACAAGAAACACTAGAAATTTTAAACTTCACAAAGTATTATAGTGAAGTCATTTTATCCCAACTGTGATTTATGTTTTCCCATTTTTATATAACTGGGTTGCTTGCTTTATTATTTAGCACCAAATAACATATAAACATATTAACATAGTAATTGAGGTTGAAAAAAAATATAGTCCATTACATTCTACTTTTTAGATCTCTTCTTACCTATTATGTGAATATTTCATTCATCCAGAGGGCAAATAAAATATTGCTATTGCTTTTTGCCTTTAACATAACCCTTGTATAGCGTTACAGAAATGTTGACGCATTACAAATAAACGATAATAAGAATACCTATTCTAATTAACCAACATAACCTTATATTTGCTTTCCTTGCTTCTATACCCCTCTGAATGCATGCTGATGTTTTATTTGTCTTTCCATGTGGTTGTCCACAAGTACTTTTAAATCCTTTACCATCTCAGATGTGTTCCATTTACATTATAAATTGCATCCTTATTTATCATTTTCAACTGCATAACTTTACATTTATCGGTGTTAAATCTCATCTGACATTTATTTGCCCATTCATCTAATTTAAGTACATTTGCAGAGAAAGTACATGCTTTTCTGATTAAATTACCTTGCACAATGTAGTGTCTTCTGCAAATATGGAGATATTGCTCTCAAGCCCTAGCTACGATAAGAAGTGGATCTAGTACTGAACCCTGAGCTACCCCATTTACTACATCAGTTCAATCTGAGTCTGTTATACCCCTTTGTTTCCTGTATTTTAGTCAGTTCTCAATCCATGTGCAGATATTTACTGCAATTTCTGTATTCTTTGTTTTGCACACTGACTCCCATGTGGAACTGTATCAGAAACATTTATAAAATCAATGGGACTAGAATCAACCTTCATTTTTGTGAGGAACACCATGATAAATCAGCATTTCCAAGGAAGATGAATCCTGTCTTTCCCTTAAATTATCAAAACTTTGCAAAAATAGTAGCACATGATTGTTGCGAGTAGTTGCTAGTAATTAAACTTCAAGTGGCAGAAGACAATAGACAAGGGTAGCGTTATGTTAGATAGAATGCTTGAAGATAATTTGAGAAAATATTATTTTAATGATAGGGTTGTGAAAATTCAAATATACTTGGGATAGACGCAGGGCTATCTAGACCTAAGAACAGGGGAATGAGCAAGTAAGGTATGACGTTATACACATTATCATATTACTTTGAATTCTATGCTTCTATAAATCATTGATTGATGCTTTGTGTAAAAAGAAAAAAACAGGACCATTTCACCTGGTTTCCTCAAGAGCAGGGTCCTCAATTCTTTTTGAATCAATCTGTTAAAAAATATAGTCATTCCCATTGATATAAAATATTCAACCACTAAGAAATATGTTGAAGCTATACAAATTAAATATGAACTTGTAGGTTAAGGAAATAATCTTTTGACACTTTGTACTAACCAAAGTACACAACCTCTGCTAAAAATAACAATATATCTATCATACATAGACATTTGAACGTACTATCATTTTCCTGACTTTCTGGTCCTGAAAAGAATACCCTGCATCTAAAACACATGCACTTGAGGGTGACTGATGTTCCCTGTTAAGTTTGACAAGAGAAAATCCATTAATACATGTATTGTATGCCTTTCAACCAAGGGCACAATAGCACTTCATCGCTGATGTCAATACAAGGAAGACTATACTTTTTTTTTTTTTTTTTTACTATATTTGCAAAATGTAGTTAATCATTTATTAACATTCCCATTCTATTTTGAATAAAATGTATTTACTTTTCAACTGGCCTAATTTTAAAGCTATTTCTATCTCATTATAAACAAATGAGAGAACACATAGCACCATACACGAAACTGGGAATATTTAATTTATGCTAATGTTTGGCCATTACATTTACTATTTTTTTTTTTTTTATTATTTAATTTTTTTAAAGAAATGGAATACAATCAGTTACTCAATATTCAATTTAACATAGTCTGTTCCTGAAGAGGGAAAACAATGTTCCTGTTTATAAAATGGAAGCCACAGGACAGCTAAGGATGCAATTTTTAATTAAAATGACACCGCAAATGAAACGTACACATATAAATACATATTAATACAATGACTTATTATTAGAATTTGTGAGTTGAAGTTTTAGATAACGGAGCTTGGAAGTTGGATATTATAAGAATACATTATAGGAAAAAGTCTTCTCATTCACCTAATATGTTTATCTCAAATTATTTATTATTTCTCATAGTTGGGGTAATAAAATTAAAATGAATATTAAGCTCAAAGTAAGTGAAATAGTAAGACAAAACATAAGTATTAAAAATGTCAAACGTGGATCCTTCATGATCCACTTGTGGCTCTTTTGTCATCCACAAATGTGACTGCATGAAATCAAATAATTATTAGCTGTGAATTCAAATCAGCATGAGTTTCCTTCTCTGATGAATAAAAGGCAAAACAGGAAAGATCCATACATTTATTCAGCAATATCTATTTCTGTACATAGAAAGGTTCCAATTAGTTAAATAAATCATAACAAATAGATGATTATAAGATCTTGAATACTTACTATAAACTGCTTATAAGAACACAAAATGATATATCACACAGGTGATATAACACCATTTACCTTGCTGTGTGATTTACCTACCTGTGATTTGTCATATAGTGTTTCCAACCTCTATTCCCTATAGAAAAACATTTCTTGAGCCTCCATTGAGTATACATTATTGACATATTTACATTGTATATTATTCCTGTCCATGTATACTTCAAATGTTGCTAATGTTAACATGTATGGTATATTGTATATGGCTTATGTATACATATATGGCTTATTGTCTATGGCTCATTTTTACATGCATGGTATATAGCTAATGTTTACATGTATGGTATATTGTATATGACTAATGTATACATGTATTGCATATTGTATATGGCTAATGTTTACATGTATGGCATATTGTATATGGCTAATGTTTACAGTATGGTATATTGTATACGACTAATGTTTACATGCATGGTATATTGTATAGTATTTGCAAATGTAACACCCCTGAACATCTGTACTGACTTGAGTGCTTGGCAAGGGACATGGATGGTGTAGGTAAAGGTTTTCTTGAGTTGCATTGGAAGAGACTGTACACAAGGGAATGCAGATGTAACATACATATCCCTTTATTGCTAATGAAGGAAAGTTTGACCCATGCACTTCCAAATAAAAAGTAAGAGAGTAATCATTGGTGGGAGAGCATGGTGTAAATGTTATACTCCCTATGGGGCATGAAATCTGATGGTATCATATTAATGGGGATCAGATTTCCTGAAATTCAACTTTTACTGGAAATAATTATTTCACGTTTCAGACAGTAAACCTCACATCTGTATGCCAAGCTAAATTCCAAGATAAACATGCTACCTGAATCACTGTACCTTATAATAAACCTTGTTCTATATCTATGGAATGTACACCACATTAAAGGAATTACATACAAAGAAAACCTCTGGAGCTTTTACTGATGGAACAGAAGTGGACGCTAAAAATCACAAGAAATCAAGTCTCCAATTAAATTTTAAATGAATACAGAAATTTAGGACTCTATTTCCTTTTTACATATCTTGAATTCTTACTGTATAACACGTTGATGAGAAATGGTATATTTTAGTAATTTTACTTTAAACTCATTTTATAATAAAGATATATACAAATGTTTAGGTTAAATGCTGATCACTATAAATTAACAAAGGTTTTGTATACCAAAAAATGACTGTTATTTAAGTCTGTGAAATATTAAAAGTGGAGTTAATTTTCTACAATGTGCTTTATTAACCACATAAATAGCTCTAGAAAGTGTGGTTTGTAAAAAGGAATTAACATGTAATTTCAAAATTGGTTGAAAAAATGTAGGAATTATCTAGAAAAATATTGGATACAATGTTGCAGTTTGGGATAAATAACTACTCTGCCACACTTTACCCTAGACCAGCGCTCCACAACCTATAGCTCTAGCGTCAAATGTGAATCCTTCAAGATCCACTGGTGGCTCTATACGTGGCTGCATGAAATCAAATAATAGCTGTAAATTAAAATCAGCATGAGTTAGCGCTAGGGAAAATGTTGGCGCGTTACAAATAAATGATAATAATAATAATACGTTTACTTTGAATAATAAAAAACAAAAAGGGCAAGATCCATACAATTGTTAGTGTGCTAATGCATATAAAAGTATCTAAGTCATGCAGATGTTTTTTATATATCAGTTTTAGTCCCTTGCTCTGTTTCATGCTTTACACTATGTTTTCCTTCTACAAATGAGGTGGCAAATGCCCCATATATCCCTAAGGCTTATAGGACCAGTGTGAATGGCAGATAACGGGCTATGAGCATTACACCATTTCTTAGTTATTATTATCCTTTATTTGTAACGAGCCAACATATTCTGTAGCTCTAAACGGGGTTAAGAACAAGGTAAACACAATATTAACACATTGCAAAAGAATGGAGGGTCTGGTCTATGAGCTTAAAATCAAATGTACATGTTCCCAGAAAACTCACAAACTTACAATCTAAAGTGAGTTCAAGAAATGTGTGTTGATAAAGTCAACAATAAAGCCATCTGTAAATTAAATTGTTTTAAAATTGATGTTTTCTGTCCAGTGTGCAGGGTCTATATCAACTACCCTCCATTCACATATCTTACATAGTTTGTCTGGAAGCCACATGGAAACTGTTTAATTATTGATTTCTTCTGACTTATCTACCAACATACCTATGCTGTTTGCATGTGTGAGCATGCCCTCTGCTAATGTCATAAAAAAAAAAAAAATTGTGAAAGGGACAGCTCTGCAAAAAACAAATAAAACAGCTGCTAGATACGTTGATTGGCTTCCAGATAAACAATGCGAGTCACATGACAGGAGGGAGCTGAATATATACCCAGCACACTAGGCTGATTAGCATTCATTGTAAAAACATTTTGGCTTACAGATGGCTTTATTGCTCACATTCTAAACATGCATTTCATTAACTACCAAGGGGTGAGCTGGCCCCTTTACATTTTTTGTGCTTTTCTTTTTTATCCTGGACCAACATTAAGCACTACAGAATATACACAATATCAATTACTGCATCCATAAACAAAATGATAAGTGAATTGATTTATTGTCTCTCTGTAAATTGGAGTGGTTAATCATCGGATTTCATATTCTGACAAGTAATGCAATTTTCACCTCTTTAATCAGCAAATGTTTCAACTTTTTTTCATAACAAACTTTCTGTCCGAGCAAAATAAATAGTTTCAGAGAAAGAGCAGACCAATACCTGGAGGTGTGAGACGGATTTGTGATTTTATGGAATATTTACAAAATAAACACTCTAAAATACATTATGAAATATACAATATAACATGCTTTTATATTCATTTGTAAGTTTATAAAATAGCAAAACCGTCTAAATATGAGGAAACAATCCACAACTTGTTAGGTTTAGGTGTTAGAAACTAAACTTTAAACATATGTTTAAAGTTGGAGGAGATACGGATTCCAAACATTACTTAAAGGGACACTGAAGTCTCCATATCTAATGTTCACCATTAGATAGAGGGTGGAGAATCATGTGAGAATTGTGTTAAATTGTCAATTTATTTAAATTTAAGTTATCACTTGAATAGCTATTGAAGCCCTCCCACAAGAAACATATAAACATGTCACATTGATTATATGTCATATTTATTCATTTCTGAATGAGACCTGCAGAGACCTTAGGACTGTAGGTTGGTTTTGTATCTGAATCACCATTTTACCTTTTTTATTACATAGCTATTTATTTAGTTTAATTAAATATTTTAAGAGCAGTAAAACACTTAAACTTGTCTCATACCATCTTTTATATGTGTATATATATATGTATATATATATATATATATATATATATATATATATATATGTAGTGAATCATGAGAGTGTGTGTTTGCAGTTATCAGTGGAGGGAGGGATGAGTGAGGAAGAAATAGAGAAATCCAGAGTCTTTTAGATAAGAGAAACTGACACTGCATCCTTTCCCCTGACAGGCCCAGAGTAGGAAGTTGCATACATAAATGTGAATGCCCCTCTAACACAACTTTCACTGACCTGTCATGGATTCCTTCAGGGCCCTGCAGAGGCATCACATTTTTTTTCTAATTAAAAACTATCTGCATGGCTTTTTCCTGCTTCATTAGGCTTATTATTATTTTCTGCATTAGTAGCGCGCTATCATATTTCATAGCGCTATACAGGGGTAAGTTGTAGTCAAAACAATATTAACACAATGGAGGGCCCTGGCTCTGAGCTTAAAATCAAATGTACACACAGCTTTCACTAAAGCACATAGGAAGATTGAAAACTTGCAGACTTACAATGTAAAGGCTTAGTCTCACTTAAAGGTGCGTGACTGTGTCTGGGATCAGTTGTGATCAGATCCTATTATCCAATGTCCAAAGCCCACATTCACTGTTAGATGAAAAAACAGACCCTCATGATCCAGCTCTCAAGAAATAATGCACCAAATAAATAAATAAATGAGTCTATAAACTGGCCATTGTACAATGAAATAAAATATATCGGTTTGAAAACTTTGAGTCAATCTAAGAACATATTTAAGCTAAGAAAAGGTAATTATGTCCTTTTTTTATTACAAAAAGATAAAATTTGAAGCCTCTGCTGGACCCTGAAAGGCATCCGTGATGCATTAGTGGAATTTGCACATGAGAGGGACATTTACATTTTTGGAGAGCTGTTGTTGCATGTATTGATGCAAACGTCTTGTCTTTGGGCCTGGGAGGGGGAAGGGGCATGGTGACAATTTCAGTTCCGATCCGATTATCTAAGAAAAGCCCATCTGACTTCTCCCTATTCCGACCTCCCCCACCCCTTCCTCCACTGAATCATAAAAATATATGATATGATCTAGCTGCCAGAAAATGATGTAACAAACACAAAATTGATTGCTTTATTTAAAATGAAATCTTCAAAAAATAGTTTTTTTCCAAAAAATAGTTTTTAACTCCATAGCTTATAGAGGTACTAATGTTGTTACTTTTTTGTTTATTGAGACTCTTGTCTTATGTAATAAAGGTCCAAAAGAACAATATCACATTGACATTGATCCTTTAAGGCTCTTCATTGAACAGAAAAGGTCTAAAGGAAATAAATGTCCAATGTCAATGTGATATTTTTCTTTTGGACCTTTTCTGTTCAAGGAGGAGCCTTAAAGGGCAATGTCAATGTGATATTCTTCTTTTGGACCTTTTTTTGTTCAATAAGTTGCCTTAAATGTCCAATGTCAATGTGATATAAGGCAACTCATTGAACAAAAAAAGGTCCAAAAGAACAATATCACATTGACATTGATCCTTTAAGGCTCCTCAATTAACAAAAAAGGTCCAAAAGAACAATATCACATTGACATTGCCCTTTAAGGCTCCTCCTTGAACAGAAAATGTCCAAAAGAAAAATATCACATTGACATTGGTCATCTAAGGCTCCTTACTGAACACAAAAGATCCACTGACACATGAAAAATCTCCGACAAAATCTTAAACCAGTCACAACATAACTAGAAAATATTATAAGTAATACACAAGGGATAAGTGACATGGGATGTGGGCCACACAGGTCCTAATACATTGATATGTCCAAAGCTCCATATAATTTGGACAAAAAAAAAAAAAGAGTATATCCATGAAATTGTAAAGTAGTGAAAAACTTGACAGTAATAGCTAAACTATAATAATATAATTCAGACTGGATAATATTCTGTGAAAGGAATTACAGGATGAAGTCTGAAGTGTAATATTGGCCATACTAATATTTTCTTAACAGCTCTGAGGTTTAGTAAGTGGCCTAGACTATGCTAAAATGCAGATTGCTGTCTCTCTCAAGCTTTGCTCTTTCCATGTACCCTTTGCCCAAAATTGCTGTCTTAAAGACTTAATTCCCCCATATTCTTTATGCTTATGAATATGTCTAAAATTATTCTAGAACATCTGGATGACCTTAACAAACATCTGGATGACAACGGGGATTAAAAAGGGGAGTCAACAAACCATCTGAATGACAGTTCCACCCTGTAAATGAACTTCACCATCTCCTGTGATTTACCTTGGATGGCCTTTGAAATGGAGAAACAGCTTGTGCGTTTATGTTAACTAAACAGTTAACTTAGCATTGCAGCTATAAAAATACTGAACGCTAATTGGCTATAATGGGGTGGGAGCACTAGCCTTAACATATGTGTATTTAAACTACCATGAAAAAAGGTTTACTTGTAAAACTCCATCACTGAAATAAAAAGAATGAGCCTCAATATTATTATTTAAATATTATATAGGGCAATTCAATTGCGATTTGGCCAATTGAATAGTGCTCTAAATAAGCACATAACATATTTTTTTTAAAGAAGTTTTTAGTTAGTGAAAACCTTGCTTTTGGATAGATGTTTACTAACTAAAAACTTCTTTAAAAAAATATGTTATGTGCTTATTTAGACCCCTATTCAATTGGCCAAATTGCAATTGAATGAGGGCCTAGGTGTCCATCACTGATGCTTTAGTTGTTTTTTTATTTTATTATTTTTTTCAATTCACCCCCACATTTACTATTTTATAGCATTTGTTCGATGGAAAAGTATTTCATACAAACATGAATATGAAGCCATCTTATCTCACACAGCGAAAATATAGAAAAATCACTCTCATTAATGTTTTAATTTTAAAGCTTTAAAAAGTATAAAACAAAATATTTTTTGAAGACTAACAAAACATGGCTACACTAAGCCCAATTAATGTTCAGTATTTTAATTACCGTACGTAAAATAAGGATATTCATGAACAAATATAGCTTGTACCGAAATATAACAATTTCATTATATATCTTCTATAACCATGGGTAAATAATGATCAAAAAGTATATGTTACTTTTTACAATTTATTTCGGACTCACCTATATAATGCTCATTTAGTCTAGAATTAGCAACCAACTTGTGTGACATTGTTGAAATATTGCTGTATAGAACATAAAGATAAAGGAATTAACTAGAGATAAATAGTCTTGGATATGTTGGCTATGTGCTTCCCTCCCCTACAGTTCTAGTTATTTCTCTTCTTCAGCTCTTGCTTCTCACTTATTTTTGTACACATCATATTTTACTCTCTCTTTTTTTTTACATATAGTCAGGAAGGGTCACTTACAGAAAATTGCCTGCTCCCTCTAAAAAATTGCCTCACTAGACCTAGTTGTATAAATACATAATAAGTATGGACACAGTTCAATCTGTTTCTGATATTTGACTCCCTTTTCCTCTATTTCTCTTCCCCTATATTCTCACCTTTTCTACACCCCATTTCATCCTATCAGTTTGTTTCTAGTAAAAATCAAATGATGTTCAGAATTACGTAAAAATAAGGTTGATCATAAATTTAATAAAATAAATAAAAAAGTTATTGTAATCATATTATAACTTTAACAGGATAATGTGCAAATGTAACAAAACATGGGGCTTACACATTATCAGCCTTATTAAATTGTGATTCGGACAATTGGAAAGGGCTCTACATAAGCACAGAGAATATTGTTTTTACAGAAGTTTTTAGTTAGTGAAAACCTTGCTTATGGAAAGAAGTTCACTAACTAAAAACTTCTGTAAAAACAATATGCTATGTGCTTAAATAGAGACCTATTCAATTGGCCGAATCACAATTTAATTAGGCTGTTCGTGTATGGTGGCAAAATGAATTTCAATTATATCTCATCTCTTAAAACAGCACTTTGCACAGAAATAAAGAATGGGCACAAATAATATAAAGTAATGCAGTAAATGCTTTGTACTATCATAGGGCATCTACATTAGTAAAAATGACAAATAATAGAGTGATATTATATCCCTCTCTCAGCCTCACACCTAAAGATCCAGGCAGAGCGCTTAAGGTGTTAATCTGTTTGGCACTACTGTCACCGATCTATTATCACCACTTTACAGTACGTCCAAGTGTTTAATGAGTTCACATTGGCTCTCTGTGGGGTTAATCCCTTAAATACAAAAGTAATCAGCATTTTAATGATTATGGTTAAAACGATAGCTCAGTACACATTAGGTGGTACACAAGTTTCTTCACAGCAGGGTGTTACTGAAATCTATAAACTCTACTTATAAGGGCTAATTCATTAATTTTAATTGTCCATCAACCTGTTAACATAGTGTTTAATACCTTTATATAACATTTTATTTAGCATTTACAATACAAAATATTATATGTGGCATTGTGTTAAAGGGACCATAATCTTTAAGCAAGTACACTTTTAACTATAATAGCAAAATATATTCCATGTGAAAATACTATGCACATTTCCTGAAAAGTAATGTACAATCTTAAACAAATACCTTAAGGCACATAATATTATATATATATATATATATATATATATATATATATATATATATATATATATATATATATATATATATATATATATATATATTTATATATAGTAATGAAGATGACTGGCTTTCAAACACAATTCAAGGTTCCAGAAAATGTATGTCAAATTTTAAAAACGTTTTGAAAAAGGAGGGGATTGTAGTTCTAACTCCTCTTCTCCTACAGATCATGCTCCATGTTATCTGGCCTATATAATTAATTCAATTTGAGTTGACTGGGATTATCTGCATGCTATAGTGCAGAAGACAATGAGGGAGGCAGGGGAGGAGTGGAGGAGCATTCATGATTGATGGAAATTATTTTTTGTAAAAAAAAAAATTCGAGCTAAAGCCTTGCTTTACTGCTGTTTGCATAAGTATATTCATTGTTAATTAATGGTGAACTAAAGTATGGATTAAAGTTGAAAATGACCTATCACTGGCAGTTATTGGCCTTTGGGTGTGGCATGGGTAAATTAGACTGCACAGAAACCAACAGTAAGTTGGCAGTAGTGATAACCAGGTACCTTGTTTGATGGATTTGGTAAAGCAAAACCTATTTGTCTAGTAATGAATTCGCTGTGGGTTGCAAGTATTGTCGTAAAATAAATAAATCTAATCTTCAGATCACCTATTTTTCAAAAGTTGTATTTTAATAAATATAAAGTAATAAAAGAACCAATGGTATCATGTGTATTGAAATGCCAACAATTACAAATATTATTTTAATAATTACCTCCTTCTTCCTTGACTTTCTGACTCCTCAGTCTTAACCTTTACCTCGGTGTAATAGCTTTTCTTTGCACGCTGTCTTCGCTTCCTACTGGGTGCAATATCTGGAGAATCATCAAAGGTGCTGACAAGAGATCGACGCCTGGATAATGGTGCTGGAAATATGAAATCCACACACAATTAATTCGAATTCTGTAAAAGTTTCTGTTCTGTAATTTCAAATAATATCATAATTCTCATTTCTTTCAACACAATCATTTATGATTATTCACAAAATACTTCTATTTCAATAGACATGTGTTCAATGAGCCTTCAACATGCTCTGTATAACCATTTCTTTTTAAAACAAATCTTTTT
Source organism: Discoglossus pictus (assembly GCA_027410445.1). Taxonomy (NCBI): domain Eukaryota; kingdom Metazoa; phylum Chordata; class Amphibia; order Anura; family Alytidae; genus Discoglossus; species Discoglossus pictus. The sequence continues at coordinate 491,436,046 of CM050163.1, forward strand.
TTTTTTTTTTTTCCTTTTTTTTTATCTTATACAAAACAGTACCGAACATAAAATCACAATACATGCATCATACAATCTTTTGTTTCCTAACAGTTTATATAGAGAAAAACAAGAAGAAGTATAGTTTTGGTTTGCAATAAATTTGTCTTAATCTATTTACTGCGTAATAAAATATATTGAATACATTAACGTAATTACAATTACATTTATTTAATTGTTTACATTATATTTATCCCAAAGTTCCCATGTTTTATTTCTTTCTTTTAATAGGATCCCAATTTTGTAGTTTTTTATTTCAAAATCTCTATTTTTCTCAAGAGTATATTGTATCTCTGACGAATTAAGTATTTGATTGGATTTCCATTTTTTAATTAGCCCTACTTTACATACCATCAAAATATGGACTATAAGTTTCCTAGTTGAGAATTTAATTTCTACGTGTAAAATATCTAATAACACTGCCTTTGGAGTATTTGATAAGTCTATATTCGTAATATCTTTAATTTTTGCCAAGCATATTTCCAAGAACTTGGATACTCTGGAACAATCCCACCATAAATGATAGAGTCCCTAATTGGCCACATTCTTTTCAACATTTGTCAGATGTCAGATTATTAAATTGGGCTAATTTATATGGAACATAGTACCATCGATGTAGTATTTTAAAGTATATCTTTTTACACATTGTACATTTAATTGCTTTAGTTGTTAAAGTAAAGGCATTGAACCATATTGTTTCACTCCATTTTTCTCCAATATCATATTCCCAACTCTCCATTCTATTGGTTTTATATATATCATTTTTCTTAGATATAATTCCATAACATTTTGTTATTAGTTTGCTTTTATCCATATTCGAACATAACTTTTCAAATTCGGTTAAGTTATAATCTGTAGTTGTTTTATAATTAGTTTTATTTAGAATTTGTATAAGAGATCTATATTTCAACCAATAGGATGGAGGGATGTTATATTTTCTTTGGAGTTCCTCAAAAGAAATACAATTATTTTTACTATAAACATATTCTACATAACACAAACTCCATTTTTCCCATATTGTATTTTTATTAGGTGTATATTTCGCGAATCGAGATTGCATTGTGTGTGCTAAGGATGGTTTGTTTGACAAATCATAATTTTTCCTTAATGTTTCCCAGTTTTTTAGATTAGTTTTAATTACTATTGTAGCATTTTGAGGAATCCCATCCTTATTCGACATTTCCCATAACAAATCCGTCAATACAGTTGTACCTATCAAAGATTGTTCAATATCTAACCAGTATGGTGTCTCTTCTGTTGGTCCCCAATAGGCCAAGTCGGCCAAATGTACCGCCCAATATTAATCTTCTATGTTAGGTGATGCCAATCCTCCTCTAATTAATTTCCTTTAATCTTGCTTTTTTCTTACTATAGATATATATCATCTTTTGAAATAGATTTCTAATATACTTAGGTATTTTTATTGGTATACATCGAAATAAATAAATTTATCCTAGGCAAGATGGCCATTTTAATGGCTGCAATCCTGCCAGACCAGGATAAATAATTATCTCCCCAATTGTTCAGTTTCTTGTATATCTCTTTACAGGTCAATTTAATTTTTCTTGCTCATATTATCTAGAGTCGGTTGTATTTTTATGCCTAGGTGTGTCAAGATGTTATCTTTCCAATTATAGGAGTATTTACTAGTGATATCGCGAACATCAAATTTTTGGTTCGCGAACAGCGGACGCGAACTTCCATCAAATGTTCGCGAACGGGCGAACCCGGCGAACCGCCATAGACTTCAATGGGCAGGCGAATTTCAAAACCCACAGGGACTCTTTCTGGCCACAATAGTGATGGGAAAGTTGTTTCAAGGGGACTAACACCTGGACTGTGGCATGCCGGAGGGGGATCCATGGCAAAACTCCCACGGAAAATTACATAGTTGATGCAGAGTCTGGTTTTAAGCCATAAAGGGCATACATCACCTAACATTCCTAAATTGTTTGGAATAACATGCTTTAAAACATCAGGTATGATGTTGTATCGATCAGGTAGTGTAAGGGTTACACCCGCTTCACAGTAACAGACCAATCTCCCCGTTTAATGCACCGCAAACAACCGCAAACGGTCTTTTTGCACAACCGTAAACTCCCCATTTGCACAAGGTTGGATACCAAGCTAGCCATGTTCCGTTCCTTGTCCTCACTGATGTCATTGAAGGTCTCTTCCTCTACCCAGCCACCAGGGGTCCCCGAAAGGTGACAACAAGCCCCCTGGGACGCCTGCTGTGTTTGGTCTTCCACCTCCTCAAAGCCACCTTCCTCCTCTGACTCCTCTTCTTCAGACTCCTCTCTCTGTGTTGCCTCTGTCTGCGTTATTATAAGGTGTGTACTGTTAGGTAGTACTATTCCTATCGGTTTAATCCCTGTTACGTCCACTATTAGGGGACGTGTATAGGGCATGGATTTTTGGAAACGAGAGATGGAAAAAGATGCTTGGTCGGTCCTCAGACTTCAAATTTGGGGCACTGCGCGTGCAATCTAAGGTGCCACCAGATAGGAGTGGTGTGTTCAGTTGTACTATTTATACCTGTAACAGATCTACTGGCACCCCGACCGGGTACCTCCGTTGATAGACGCGTCCAAGTTTGCGCCGAGGTCTACAAGCACCGCACCGGACACCAAAACCACCACATACTTTAAGGATAGTACATCAGGAACAAGCGTTCAGTAGTTACAGCTCAAGGGAGTATGCAAAAGCATAGCAATCCCCAGTGTGATATAGATCCCCTCCAATAACGAGACAAGGCTACGTTTTGAAGGGTCAAGTAGAACTATCCTTTAATGACAGGGGATCTCCTTTTATGCAATGGTGCCCTCTGAAGGGCTACACCCACATAATTATCACAGCCAATTATATACATGGTTCAACCCCCACGTCTCCTCCCCTCAGATAACAGGTAACACAATTAAAACAGACACAATTTTAACCACATTCTGGATGTACCCCAAAAACATGGGGTACACCTTTAAGTCCAGCACCGTTCAATATCTCTCACCCAGGGGAACACCATATTAAAAAATGGCATGAATCAGACCAGGGGTTCAAAAGTTAGTAAAAGTATGTTTTTCACATAACACACAGATATTTCACATATCCCCCATACAATAGACATATAGGACAATAGGTGTGGTCACCCCTCCCTGAGGCAACTTGATATAATCAGTCAATGATTAAATCAGCCTTCTTTGTTCTTATCTGAGAATGAAAAAAATCCACACAATCGACTCCCTTATCTCTTGAGTCTCTGTAATAGGAGTATCTATTAGCCTAGGTCTGCTAAAGTCTGGCTAATATTCTGCAGAGCATAAACCAACATACATATAGTAGGATCATATTTATATTTTAACCATAATAATCATAAAACAGGGTAAAACAGTGATGGGTTCCGTTACAATACCTATCAGTTTGATACCGGTTACGTCACCTATCAGGGGACGTGTATATGGCATGGATTTTTGGAAGCGGGAGATGGAAAAAGATGCTTGGTCGGTCCTCCCACTTCAAATTTGGGGCACTGTGCGTGCAATCTAAGGTGCCACCAGATAGGAGTGGTGTGTTCAGTTGTACTATTTATTCCTATAAGTTTAATACCTGTTACGTCACCTATCAGGGGACGTGTATATGGCATGGATTTTTGGAAGCGGGAGATGGAAAAAGATGCTTGGACAGCTCCTCCCACTTCAAATTTGGGGCACGGCGCGTGCAATCTAAGGTGCCACCAGATAGGAGCGTCACTGTGCACTGGCAAAAGTTGGCAGAGTAGGCGCTGTAGCCCTCACACACACGCCTGTAGGCAGGCAACTGATATTCAATCGATTACAGTCAAAAAAGTGTTGTTTTATGTCACTGTACACTACGGTTGCACCAGATATGACGTATCACTGTGCACTGGCAAAAGTTGGCAGAGTAGATGCAAAAGGCTTCACACACACGCCTGTAGGCAGGCATATGCAATTAGATTACACAGAAAAAATAAAATAAAATAAAATAAATGATGTTCTCGCCCTAAAAAGGGCTTTTTGGGTTGCTGTCCTTGCAGCAGATATCAGATGAGTCCTTCAGGTCTGTAATAGAAGCTAAATACACAGCCTGGCTATCTATTTCCCTATTAAATCTCCAGCAGCTACACTATCTGTCCTCTCACAACGAATGCAGCTTCAGAATGATTCTAAAATGTATGCTGTCCTTCAGATGGAAGGCTCTGGAAGGGAGTGTATGCTGCTGATTGGCTGGAATGTGTCTGCTGACTGTGAGGTGCAGGGTCAAAGTTTCCTCAATGATAAAGTATAGGGGGCAAACCGAAAAGCGCAAGTGTTCGCCGTCCGCTGCAAACGCGAACATGCCAAAATCGCTGCGAATAGTCCGCGGGCGAATTGTCCGCAACATCTCTAGAATTTACTCTTCAGAATTTCTATCTCTGTTTTTTTAGTCCTAACAACATTGTTTGGGTTTTATTCAGATTCATTTTATAGTTTGATAATTTACTGTATTCGTTGAGCAATTTATGAATTGCGTGCAGGGAAGCTTCCGGATTACTTATAGTTAATATTGTATCATCTGCAAAGGCCGTAACTTTATACATATTTTTATCTATAGGAATTCCGTAAATAACCTTAGACATTCTAAGGCTTTCAAGAAGTGGTTCCAAAACCAATATAAATATCAAAGGGGAAAGGGGGCATCCCTGCCGGGTTCCATTAGTAATATGAAATTTATCACTCTTAAAACCCATACCCACCACCTGGGCCTTGGGTTTGTAATTTTTGTTAAAAACTAACTCCATAAACAACCAATCAACCCGGTCAAATGCTTTTTCAGCATCGAGACCCAAAGATAACATAGGTATATTATTTTTTCGTGCAAATTTATTAATTTTCTGATATTCTCAGTACCTTGACGTTTTTGCACGAAACCTGTCTGATCTTTATGTATTAACAGCCTTATTAAATTGCGATTCGGTCAATTTAAAAGGGCTCTATTTAAGCACACGGCATATTTTTTTTACAGAAGTTTTTAGTTAGTGAACTTCTATCCAAAAGCAAGGACTTCACTAACTGAAAACTTCTGTAAAAAAAATATGCTGTGTGCTTAAATAGAGCCCTTTTAAATTTACTGAATCGCAATTTAATAATGCTGTAAATTTGGGATTAAGTGTCTTAACCTGGTTGCCAGGATTTTAGAATATAATTTTGTATCGATATTCATGAGTGATATTGGACTGTAATTCAGGATATTCATAGGGCCTTTTTTTTTGTTTATGTGTGGAGATTATATGATTAATGGTCATTTCTTCTGGCATTTGGCCTTTGTCTTTTATTTCGTTAAACACTTTTAGGAGTCTAGGGTCTAAAATATTACTGAACAATTTATAATAATGTCCAACAAATCTTGATAAACATTAATCGAAAATTAAGAAATATTAATTTCTAATTTGTCATAATGTTAAAAATATATTATAAAGAGAAAAAACAAACAACACTTCAGTTCATTATATATATTGTACAAAGGAATAAATGAATATAAGACAATGTTGCTATCAGGTATCCTCTTTGAACCTTATTTGGAGTGATGTACATTTATCCCTTATAATAGCTGTGGTAATTACGAATGTTGGACAATGTTAAAAGTTACTGGCTTGCACATGCACAATGAGCGCCGGAGGCGAGACCCTCAAGACTTTGAAAAAGGCTGGCAATAAGCGCTGAAGGCGCTCATTGCCAGGCCCACGATGAGCATCGAAGGCGCTCATTGTAAGGCCGTAAGACTTTGAAAAAAGCTGACAATAAGCGCCAAAGGTACTCATTGCCAGGCTTCCATGAGCGCGAGGCACGCAATACAACTTTAACTGCAGCCATTTTTTTCAAGCCCATAACTCGGAAGCCGTCTGAAGAACGCCAATTACTTCAAAAATTAACTTACAACTTGCAAGCTAATTTGAAGTTTAATTGGCTTTTTTAAGAGATAGAAAATCGGCTAAGAGAGGAAAAAAATAGCGGCAGTAAACGCGTAATTGTTTTGAAAAAGGCTAAAAACGAGGTTGAAGGCCCACAAGAACTAACGCGCGCATCGCGAGGCACGCAAGACTTGAGCTGGGAGAGAGAGGAGAAAGACACAGGGGAGGGAGAGGTTGGAAAGAGACACATGGGTGAGAGAGGCGGAAAAAGACGTGGGGGAGGGAAATAAGGGGAAAAAAAAACAAAGGCAGGGAGAGGGGGTAGGGGAAAATAGACACATGGAAGGGAGATAAGAAAACATACACAGGGGTCAGAGAGTGGGGAGAGGCTTGCAATGAGCACCAAAGGCGCTCATCGCTAGGCATGAAAGTGGTGGGTTACACAATGTGTGCAATGAGCGACAAAGTCGCTCATTGCAGGGCGGTGCTTATCGTGAGGCCTGTAAAATAGACATGGGATAGGCTTGCAATGAGCGCCAAAGGCGCTCATCGCGAGGCCCGCAAGTTAGAGGGGTAGAGCCTTGCATTGTGTGGCAAACATCATTGCCAGCCTTCAAATTATATTGCTGTCATATTGTAACTCTTTCAATTCGCTTATTCTGACTTATTCTGCACTTGTCAAAAGATTTTCTAGAGAAAAAGAATACATGAGTTGAAACCAATTCAGCAGGACTGAGAACAATTCTAGATAACCAGGCCTCTGACTAAACAACTACATGTAAACAAGTGACTTTGCAGGATACATAAGACACCAATCCTTTTAAATAGAAAATATTGACAATTAATATCTACAGTGGTACCTTGGTACTTGCCGTTAATTGGTTCCATAAAGCACGATGAGTGGCAAAAATGACGAGTACTGAAGATTAAGGAGTTCCCATAAGTATAAATGTAAATGGACTTATGCAAGTTTTAGTAAGTGAGTCAATTACCAAATTGGACAAGTATTGAAGCAGAGGCATTGCACTATTTTTTGTTTTTAACTCATCAAGTGTGTCATAATAATATTAAAGTGAAATGGATCCCTGTTTTAATATTTAAATACACTACCTAAGAGTTTGAGGAAGTGGAAATTTGTTGGGATTTAACTACATTCAAAATATATAATCTTTGCATAGATAACCTTTCTGTGCAACGAGAATCTATATTGCAGGGCCACTGGTGAAATATATAGTTTGGATGTGTCCAACCTATAGCATAGTTTGCTTTAAAAAAAAAAAAACACTGTATACATTACACTTAATAATTTTTGTTAAAATCCAAATGTAATATCATGTAACAAGTTCTATATTAAGGTTTTGCTCTTCTGCTTCCACGCTCCAGAGTTACATACCAATGTACTACTTCCCAGGCCTCTGGTATTTTCCCAACAGAGGCCCCAAAAGAACCCACTTTCATACAACTTCTGATTCTGGACAGTATTTGATATATATAATGACTGTTGATCTTTAAACTTTACATTACATGATTGTTTATCCCAAAGGAAGACATACAGAACTAACTACATAGGGGCGCCTCTTTATCAGGGGTAAGAAGAAAATGAATATTAGGTTTGTTATTTTTTTTCATTTTGTTATAGCTTTTATGTATTTATTTATACTGTTGATATAATATAATACATGACAAATATGAACTTGATCAAAGTTTAAAATGTTATCAAATGTTAAATGTTGATTCATGTTAAATGGTGGCACGACTTTGATGTGCGCTCCAAATGCGCTCTGACACATGCGCGCACAAACAGAAGCACGCCTGTCAATAGTGCGCCCCGACGGCACCCCGACTTTAACACGCGCTGAGTATCTCCTTGTTCTCGCTTTCATTCTCTCTTGTCATCTCTCTTTTTTTTCTCTCTTTCACTTTCTTTACTTCTTTCTCCTGGTCTCTCTTCCTCTCTCTCCACCATCTCATCCCTCCCTCAAACCCCACAGTCCACAACCATCCACCGATTTTCCCATCTCTCCCTCAGGTCCCACATCCTCACCTCTCCATCACCTTTCTCTATCCCTCCCTCTGTCCATCTCTATGCTTACCGCTGTCCCTATCTCTATCTATCTAACCCTCTCTCTCTGTCCCATTCTGTGTCCCTCTCTCTGTTTCGCTCTCTCTCCTTCTCTATCCATCTCATTCTATCCCTCTCTCCTTCTCCCTATCCCTCTTCACTATCTATCTTCTCTCTCCCCCTTCCCCTCTCTCCACCATCTCAGTCCTCAACCACCCACCGATTTTTACATCTCTCCCTCAGGTCCCACATCCTCACCTCCCACTCCTCCTCCAACTGCATGCGGCCCAGGTCCTCAGCAGTGCGCGCAGATGTCAGGGGAGCGCTATTCACAGGGACGCTTTTCTTTGTGCGCACATGCGTTCGCACACATGCGTTCGTGTGCAGGCGACGGCCTGCGTTTATTGCGTGCATCAAAGCCGGGGTGCCATGTTAAACACTATGGCCCCTATTAAATTGAGCTAATATTGCTTACTGGAGCCCATAAACATATTTGCTATTCAATTGGTGTCTTTTAGAGAGCCACAAATGATCTACGGGTTACAGGCTGAAAATCCCTGCGATTGTCAAAATCGTAACTCCGATCCATTGAAGCCATTGATATTTCAAGCCCGCAAAAGTAACAATCGCTAAAATCGCAAATAGCTATTCAATAGCTACAATTTCTCAAGCCCGCAAATGTTTTCACAACCGTAAATGGCAAATGTAGAAGAAGAGAATTGAGAGTCTGATCGCATATCGGACCTCTAAAACGCCTCCATGTTCTGAATAATAAACTGTATATGATTTATCTACATTTAGGACTGCTGTAAACTTATTAAATAAATAAAATCTAAATGTTATGTATACTTTATTTTAGTTTTTATTTAGAGAGGTAAATGTAATTTTGAAGGCTATCTTTCAAGTTCACAAACAACACTCCACACTTCCACTCTTTCTGTCAACTTGTCCTGTTTAATCTTCATTCCTTAGAGATAACTACATTCTTGGAGCTGAAGCATTGATTCATTAGGTTCTTAGATAACAGTCATATCAATGCTGATGCTGGATCTCTAAACACACAGGTCACTACAACAATGGAAGTTTTATAATAATGTGTGAAATATTGTTTTAAAGGCATATTCAAGTTTCATGGATTAATACATTTCTGCAATCCTTAGGCAAAAAGCATTGTATGTGTATGCAGCACATCTCATAAAACATTTTATTTTTATTAATATCTAAAAATCCCTCTAAAGATTATGTTGATGGCTCTACACAGGCATCTGATCCTTCCCAATCAGCATACAGCATCAGGGGAGCATTATTAACACACTATTTCCCTCTGTTGCTTGCTCAGCCAATCTCCTTGCAGCTTCTTGTCTCTATGTCAGCAGCAATACATAGCATATCAGTGATACACTACATAGTCCAGGCTGCTTTACAGCACAGACAGGAACTACAGAGTTTAAATCAAATATTTCAGCTGACCTAATTGGCCAAAACAAATAATTTTAAATGTGATGCTAATTTAGCCTGGGTTTAGAGGGTGTTAACCCTTTTTTGTAACTGACCGAAATTACAAGAGATTTTGCTGGCTTCAATGTAAGTGTATAAATGTTTATTTTGGGATTTGTTCATGCAATTTTTTTGCATAGACTACTAATTCTCCTCTATCAGATGCATTCATAATCCAACTCACTTAGATCTGCCTTTAAGTATTATAGTTAGTATTGCTATTTTAAAATAAAGATTGCGGACCACTGTTCTAAGGATTACAAGTGAATAATCAAATATTATTTTTGCATCACCTCCATGTATGCTATAGAGGTATTTGACATCAGTGTCCTTTTTGATGAAGGCATGTAATAACTGAATATTTGACAACTTGACTGGTGGTAACAGAAGGCTAACTCAATGAACAAACCTCATGCAACAGAAATTGAAAAAAAAATACTAGTAGTTTAATTGGAAGTGTAGGCTGCACATGAACATAGATTAAGTCCTTCTTTATGGTATCTTATTTACTTGGTTTGAAATGCTTCAAATGTGATGTAATTCGTCTGGACTGGCTATAATGTTTGCACCATTTAGTGCAGTACTAACTTGATGAGCTGGTATTGGGTTGAAACTCTTCCTCTGCAATCGAAGCAATTACCATTTAAGATTAGTAATATATTTAAAGTAGATTTTTCGATTTTGATGATTGATCAATCACAGACCTGCTCATCTGATACAGCACTGATCAAAGCCTCCAACAAACTATCGGACCTATCGGTTGTGCGTTTTGTAACTACGTTCTGCAAGGTCTGTTCAATCAAACGTCAATGTTTCTCAATGTTTCATTGTAAATTACTGTATTGAAATACATGTTAGGAATAATATACCAGTATTTCTTGTCATATATGAAACATTTTATTTATTTGGTGTGTTCTGCTGTAAATGTGTAACATATGCTTGATTTACTGGGAGGATATTTCCAAGGATTAACACGGAAACCAAAAGAAACGCACAGGTGTTTTCTATCAAGCTTCAAGGTCTGTTTGGAGTCATTGTATGAAGCGACATTGGACATACAATTCCAGTGCTCATATCTCAAGATAAATAGAAGTGCCCTTATAAAGGGATGTCAAGGAAATAATAAATAAAACATTATTCTGGTTTGTATTGCTTTCTAGGCACGATCGTTCAATGAAAATTAAAGGACCACTATAGGTCAAGAAAAACTGAACGTTTGTGAAGTATGTAACCAACTAACTGAAGACACTGTTTATAAGTAGAATGCTACATCTTATCTAGTTTCATTATTTCATGATGGCTTAAAGCCTAAGAGTTGTGCTTTTATTAATATATCAATGGAAGGGTGGGTGTTAAATATATGGATATTTTATAATTTGACACCTACCCACTTTCCCATTCTTGCAACCATTGCTCTTACAGATTTTTTTCTTTCACAGAAACAGTCTTTTCCAATGAATCATGGATCTATCTAGGCTCAAGCAAAGCCATAATTTTTCCCTAATTTAAAACTAGGAAATTTGTTTTTTTCAGCCCAATTATGCTTTTAATCAAATTCAAAGTTTTCAAACATATTATATTTTTTTACATTCAACACTCAATCAACACTTATTAGATAGTAGTCAAAGACATCTTACATATGGTTTAAATGTAGTAGCTATAAATACTCCACAGAGATGCCAATGGATCCATTTATCATTGTAGGTGGTAGAGGCAAATAGTTGATTACAAGTATTTTTTGCATTAGACACAGTTATATTGAAAACAAAAAAGACAGCCCATGATTAGTTATGGACTGAAGCTTTCAGTCAGAAAAGAAAAGACAAATAGTGGGCTCGATGATCGACTATGCTTGTTTTTAAGGATTTCTGAAGTCTCATGATGGCAGATGTTATATAGGTAATTTCCAATCCTACTTCAGTAAATAAGACGTTGTACACTTTGAATCCTTACGGTTTTTCTATATGTTCCTTTTTTTCTTACCACACAGTGATCAGTGGCATGTTTTCTTTCCATACAAACCAAGGTATTGACCTTTCCTTATTGTTTTTTTTATAGATATAGCTTTCATATTTTAACTAGTATTATGAAAATTAGATCTCATATATCCCAACGGTCACTGCTAATTGCCCAGATCACATTTTGTCCACTGTCTTTATCAAATAAGAACAAGATAATAGTGCAACATATATATGTTTAAAACATGTCTGTTCCCGCAGCAAAATATTAAGTCATGCACTTTTTCGACACCATGAATAATTACTAGGAGGGGATGTAAATTAAGAACACATTGCATCACTCTTAGTATAGCATGTACTCTTTTTAATGAATGCAAGATCATATTAAAGGGATATGTAAGTTTGCTGGGTTTCAAATGTTTCCTAATAAACAGCTACTGATAAGTATAAAAAAATATGTATTATATTGAAAAGTTGAATGTACTTACATATTTATATGCTAGATAATGATATCTGGATGTGCACACTCCTAGGAAGCTTATAAAAAGTGTACCCTGCAGGGTACAGTGTTTGACCTCTAAAGGAAATGATGTTTGCTGGGGTCACAGCTGAAATTGCCAACAAGAAGACAGACAGAGAGAAAAAAAACAGAAAGCAACTACCAGATTGTGATACAAATGTTTGAGTCTTTACTTCATCCTGATTGGTCAAAACTATTTTTTCAAATTGAATACCTGCTTAGCCTGGGTTTGGAGGGTGTTAACCCTAAGTTTCAACTGACAAAAAATAAAAGATATTTTGCTAACTTCAAGGTAATTGTTTAAATGCTTATTTTGGTATTTTTTCATGCAAAAAAATATTTTCATACATTACATATGCATTCATAATCCAGCTCACTTACATATCCCTTTAACTGGCCACTGTAGTCCAACACTTTCTATATAGATTTAAAAGCATTTGCCATATTACAAAGGTGTTTTCATGCATTATTTTAAGATTATTGCATTATTATTTTTCCCACAGAAGTGCTCCCATTGCTGCTAAGGTTTCTCAGTAGGAACATGCAAATGAGGCCTAAAACTGGAAAATGGGATGCATTTAAGTGTATGGGCCCTGCTCTCAGGCAGTCTTCAGAATATTAGGGTACAATACCAAAATCCCACCTACAGACTGCGGTTTTGCCCTAATAAGGGCTCATCCGTGTGAGGTTGGTTCTGGCAACTGTCAGATGATGTTGAAGATAGCATTCACATCATACATAAAGTAACTTATGGTAGGTAGAAAGGTGACCGAAAAACAGTACAATGCATATAAAGTAAGGAAAGAAAGAAATCATTTAAGTACATCTACATGTCACAAGATCAGAGGAACCATTTTCTCCCATAATTCCTTCGTGAACAGTAATGATGCTGCATAATAATCCTGAACTTGCAAAAGTAGAGAATATGTTTTAAATTACACAAATAATTTCAATATCAATGTCAAGCTAATAATAAGTATAAATAATAAGTATAAATGACTTTTTTTGCTTTATGTGTGGAGTTCCTTACTATAAAATATTCCAGGTAGAACTGATAAAGGATAAAAGCCCAAATATTTCTGAAAGTGCTGAGATTGTTTCCAATGCATTAAGTCTTTGTTCATCGCTGCCTCTGTTCTTGAACTCTTATATGGCTCTTTATAACAAGAAACCCCAAGTGGATTATAAACCGATAAAATGCTGGCAGCAGATGGTATGAACAATATTAAACACCAGATAGGATGTGATTATGACATAATCATATTAAGCTGTTGAATTTACTTACAGCATTTAAAAGACAATGACATTCACTTTATTATGTTGTATACACACGGTATTGATTAGCCAAATAACTGAACCTTATGTCATGTATAATGGATTAACTATAAACTTGCACTGCTGTAATTATATACCCAAAACCTTTAATTTACAGTAGCAAAGCAGCAGGGGAGAAGATCTCCTCTTGAGGACTATGAATTGCTCCATCTTGGTTGCACATTCATTGACAGTAACAAGAAGGGTTTTGCAATACTACAAACACTACCGTTACCAGCCATGATAAATAATACATGTATTTACAATTCTCAGAGCTCACTAAAACAAGTCAAACTTCACTCCGCCAACACAGCTGGGGATCACTTTTTAATAAGGTTGTATATCTGATGTTTGGCGTAACCTGAGATATCTTGAGAAATCCAACACTCTCCGACTTAGGGGCAGAGCCATAAAAGTGTCAATGTAAACTAAGGCCATCACAAAGGAAAATGTAACAGCATTTTCTGTATATTTAAACAACCATTTATCCTGCACTTCCTTTACTTGACACATCCATGTTTTCATTTCACTTGAGCTCAGTGCCTTGTTGTCTGTCTGCCAACATTATACCCAAACCTTCTGAATTAAATCATCATTATAAGTTAGAAGTACTGAGCAGAAAAATAAAGAACTGCGGTTATATCTTAGCAAAAGTTTCTTATTTTACTCTAAAAGTTACTTAAACATTGAGTATCGTTGTGGATTATTGCGAACCACTTAGTGACTTTTTGGTAATCTCTATTTGAGGTTTTATATATCACAGTATAGAAACTACTTGTTTTTACATATTATTATTATGAAACAATTTAATATTTTTTTCCCTGAAATTATTATTATTTATCTTTATTAATATTGTGAAATCATTATAGTTTCACAATATACTTGCATAAGGCGCACTGAATATTTGTGGTCTGTGAACCACAATTTTCATACAATGTGATAAGCATTTTCCTGCTAAATGTACAATAACATTACTTAAAGGGCTACTATATGGATTATATATATATATATATATATATATATATATATATATATATATATATATATATATATATATATATATAGATATAGAGTTTACATATATATATATATATATATATATATATATATATATATATATATATATATATATAAATAAATAAATAGTACATCTGTGTTCACATTTTAATGTCTAAAACAAGTTAAAAAAAACAACCTGCTTCCAGCTCAGAATTCTGAGAAATACAGTTATTACACTGGATTCTGGGAAGCTGAGCTAGGACATTATTATTATATTATGCTAGTTTATTTATAAAGCGCCGACATATTCCGTAGCGCTGTACATAAATTAGGTTCAGACAATAATAAATACAGATTAACATTTAGCAAAGGAAGGAGGGCCCTGTCTTTGAGCTAGGAATCCAATGTCCATCGTGAATTCCCAAAGTACTTAGGATATGCACATGTGTCCAGAAATGCCTCGCTCTTCAATCCATAAACCATTTTAAACATGTCTTCCTTTAAGCTTATGCCCGCTGCATTACAGAGCTTTTATGCAAAGCCAAGGTTGGATTACACACAAGCTGGGAACCCTATCCACGTACAGCTGTTTCAAGCTTACTGGCTATCATCATGTGTATGTAGTAAGACAAGAATGAGAAATTAGCATATTATTTATAACAAATTTAAATGTACTTCTTTTTAATATACTTTACGTTTATTCCATGTGACTTCATTTGCAGCTTTGCTGAAGCAATACATGCCCTCCTTTGCTGCTTAGTTACTCTAAGTGGCTTCTATGTAAATTATGGGTATGTATATATGGCTCTGCACTGAGATTCTTCTGGGCTCACTGACAGGACCTGAAGGAAAAGTGTGCTCCTCCTTCCCCATATAATTTACACAGAAACCTCCTAAAGTTACTCTGCAGTCAAGGAGGAATATAGTACTTGACAAGAGCTGTAAATGGTTTACTATGAAAGAAAATAATAATTTAAACGTTTATTTTTTTTTTCCTTTTTTTATTTTTTGCTCAATTTTCATCCTTCTGCTTACATGTATAGTATGCCTTATACAAAAAAAAATCTACTTGCATACAGTGGCACTTTAAATCAGTTTGGGGAATTTAAGTACACCATTATTCAGAAAAATGTTCACATATAAAGTGAAGTATGTAATAAACTAACAGCAGTAGTAGTTGTGCAAGTCAAAAGCATAAAAGCATTTATTTTTGTTGAATACTGTGCGTAGCATGTTACATCTTCAGCAAAGCTAGCAGTCTTGAAGCCTGAAGAAGAAAAGGAAGATATGTGGGAGCTGTGATGTGGGAGGAGATATTTGGTTTATCATTAATATTTGACACCTACCCTTTTCACTCGCCCCTCATCCCTCTCATATATGTAACATTCATCAAGGTATGTTGGATGTTGCCAGGGACCAGCAGAGGAATCAGAATGTATTTTTTTCTAATTAAAAACTAGCTTAACGACATGTTCTCTGACTAATTATTTCAAAAAGTTAATTCTTATTTCCCCACCAGATGCTTTTTAATATGGTTAAATGTGAACAGCAATTATTTCACAATTTTTTGGTGTAGCTCCACAAATCAGTTAGGCCAAAAATAATGTTTCTTGTGAGACTGGATGCACATAGGTTACTTTATGCAACTAGCTTTTAGCCTACAAAACATGCAGCTGGGTAACTGTGCCATAAAAAAAACTGATACCACAAAATATAACAATTTAAACATCCAGATCAGTGGTTCCAAAATACTTTTCCCAGGAACACTTAAAGGTCTTGGCAGATCACTTAAGAGACTTGTTCAAGCACTGATTTACTGCAATGCATTATACTTTACTTTATAAGAGAATATGAACGAACAAGAAAATCAGCTAATTCAGCAATTTTATTATTATTTTATTGCTTTGTAATCACATTGATTGCATGAATGAAGTTTCCAGACTGCTGCAGACCATGCTTTGGGGAACTGTATCTAGGGTCTCAAGAACAAACAACAATATATAATATAAAATATTCCCACTTTTCACCATTTTACTGCAAAATTATACATTTTCTGTTTATTTAGGTTTTGCATATTCCATAATCACTTATCCAAAACCAAAAAGTGCCATTTAAAGAGTTCCTGTAATTTAGGAAAAAACACACACATTTGTGAAGCATGTCACAAAATAACAACATTAGCAGCTATGAAAACCCTTTTTAGAAGAAATCTTAAAGTACCACTGTGCTCATTTGTTTCTGTATAGTATTCTGAATAACTGTATTTGATAATGTGCAAATATATACGTTTTTCACTTTTATTTGCAATTATTATTAATTGTAGATTTCCATCTCCATTTCCGAAGCAATTTCTTGCAGTTTCTGTCTCAGCAGCTGGTTCCCTTGTAAAATAGTGACTATTGCGTTAGTCCTAATAAAGAAAACTGACAGTTCTAACGGCCACATTCCCACATCAGATAAATGTAGATTCCACAGTAGCATAACTGATAGTAAAAGGGTTCACATTATCACCCATTTCATTCAAATACACCATCCAAACGCCATGATAAAACCCTCTTTCTACAGCTCTCCCACACAACACATACCATATTCCAGAAACTCAACATCATTTTGCTGCTATTTCTACACATATTTAACAATTAGACATGGGAAATATTTGGAAACGCCAACGCAATAAAATATAACTAACAATGAAGGGCAACATTTGGCCCGGCCAGATAGAGAAGAAAGAATGTTGAGATGGCAACATTACCATTCAATCTGTCAAGATACTATAAATAATAAACCATGGAAAGCCACTTTAGTGGATAATGGGTTTCAGATAACTGAAATACAACTTCTTAGCTTTCACCGACTTTATAATTGAGGCCTCTATCTCTGACCCATGTCACAGGGTGCTTTAACACTATATAATGCTCTCATTGTTACACTGTAAGGCAGGTAATATCACGCATCTCTCAAGACATTCCTGTATGTTCTCATTATCTTAATATTTAGATATTATACTATATATTGCAGAGTATATAATATTAGTCATTATTTATAAGGTGCCAAGAATAGCAAATTGCAATTTTAAGTACTACAAACAAATTATGATAATACTGTACATAATAAGCATCATTTTATTTTCAAGAAGTATTTTCTGAAGTGGGGCAGGGAATTTTCCACAGAAGTTTCAGCCCAGGAAAGTCATGTAAATGAGTGGGAAAAGATATTGAGATATGGGGCAAGTAGCAATGGCAGTTTAGATACTTTAAAGGGACTCTGTCACCCAAGTTGTTTTGTTTGTTATTCTTAACATGTTGTTATTTTTTGAATGAATCAATCCTGGGAAATTTCATGTGGTTACAATTGGCAATGGTCCAGTAAGGAGTTTGTTCTTTTTCCTCTTGTCAATTAACAATTCACTGCTTATGGGGTCAAAGGAGATCTAAAATGGTTGAACTTGATGGACTAAAAGTCTTTTTCAACCTTAATTACTATTTTACTATGTAAGAGCCATATTAGTGTCATTTGTGCTTTATCGTGAAATCAGCTGAGGGAGTTTTTAATCTGCCAACATAACACATCTAATCAAAGCATTTTACCCGCAAGATTATCGCACTCAGCCAACATCCGTAGATACGGTCCTGTCCAGAAAATATTTCAGTGTAGAAGTATGTGTTCACTGCTATGTTACACCAAAGCAGGCATTTCACTTACATTACGAGACACAGCTCTATGAACTATTGAGAACATCATGAGAATGAAAAGGAAAATGTAATGATTATTATAATGAATAAGAATAAGCACAGCTAAAAGGAGCCATGTTGAAAGGGTATTGGATTCAAGAGTGAAGCCTTTGTGGGCACATTTGCATTCCCCTGTCCAGGTTCTCAGAGTGCAGTGGAATAACTGTATTTCTCGGAATTCTGGGCAGGAAAAAGTTATTTGTAAACTTATGTTAGACATTCAAATGTGAACACAAGTGTACTATTTATTTACTTATATAAATTACACACACACATATATATGTATATATATATATATATATATATATATATATATATATTGTTTCTTTATTTTCTTTAATTAAATATATTAGAAAAATGTATATATATATATATATATTTGTATATATATATATATATATATATATATATATATATATACATATATGCATATATACATGCATTAGAGCATCTGTTCCTAGTCCATGTGGTTGCCTGATATGTATTAACCCCTTGAATAATGGGTTGTGTGTTACCCTGGATGTTGTATAATGACATGGACATAATATTAAACATATACAGCCTTTTTAAATTGCGATTTGGCCAATTGAATAGGGCTCTATATAAGCACATAGCATATTCTTTTTACAGAATATTTTAGTTAGTGAACATCTATCCAAATGCAAGATCTTAACTAACTAAACACTTCTGTAAAATAAATATGCTATGTGCTTATATAGAGCCCTAATCAATTGGCCCGAATCACAATTTAATAAGGCTGTTAATATGCATTAATTCCACATATGTGTATATTTAAATGTTAAGCGTCAAGTTCTGACAAACTGCAATGCTTTTTCATTGTTTTTCAGTGCTGTACTGTCTCTAACTGCTGCCCCAGCTGAAATGGAAATGCAGAAATGGCTTTAAAATAATTTGCGAGTGCGATTAAATACCCGTAAGTTTAATAATAAGTCGTAAGAGAGGGTAAAGAAGGGCATGGGGTAAAAAAGGGCATAATACTATTGTTCACTGGAACATTTTCCTTGAAAAATATAATAAAAAAAGAGAGAGAAGAGAAGTGAAAATTGACCTTAATTAATTGATAATTTATTATAAGACATTTCTTTATGTTTTGTTATTTATTTTATTGGAATGATTCAGATTTCAGAGATTTTTGAATACATAAGTATACAACGGCCAGTACAGCTCTCTGCATGTCAAATAAACTAAATAATCTTGGACCGATAAGAATTCAATATATATTCTGTATATATTTGAAAGTTGCTGGATTCCTGCTGGTGTTACAACGAGGGGTCCTATATGATGCTGAGCAGGATGATTACAATATTCTGGCTTTGTGGCCTTATCTAGGGTGGCTTGGAATTTTGCATTGTTGTACTCCAGAGGGTGCATCCTTTTTTTTTTTTTGTATCTAAGCTTAAAGCAACAAATTTGATGGAAATTGAATCATTTGGCTCTCATGAAATTGAAGCCTTGTTTAGCTAAGTTATCTTATTTTCTTTTTTGAATTTTTCATGTTCACATTGATTACAGTTCTCCCTTTTGCTTCCTTACTGCTAATGTTATGGGGGGGCCACTGTTTAGCCTATGGAATGGCGATGTCTTTTCTGCCTGTCTGTTCAGTTCACTTAAGGTGGAATAGCACAGTTAATGCTCAGACCCCAGCAAACCATTGTAGATAGATAGATGGATGGATACCAGAGGCCTCTTATTATTTTCTTATTATCAGATTTTATCAGGACACACGTGGGTCAGCAACAGGAAAAAAGTTACAAAGTCTGCGGCTGACTAACAACAAACATAAACAACATATGTTTTTATAGTAATTACCTACAGAGAATGGTATACTCCATCACCACCCTCCAGGAAAAAAAATAATCATACATTCCCACCAACACCTATCTCTAAGCCAGTAAAATATTATTTATACAAGGTGATCCAATAAAATATGAAACATGTGGTTAGCACACATCAAGCATGCCTGGTACGTTACATTATCGGCGTACAACACCCCCAAGTTGCAATCTCTGCACATAGGTCAAGTTTTGTTTATCATAATTATCCTTGACTAAATCATTGCATACATCACCTCCATATTGTACACTTCTGAGCAATCAATAACGTGTTGTCAACCTTGAGCCCGGTCTCCAGAACAATTTGTATTATCGGAAGAAGGACTTGTTTACAGTTATGGAAGAAAAAACAATGAATTAAGTAAGAGCAAAATTAATACCTCACGGCCTGCAATGGAAAAAAATACTGGTTTAGAGCTTACATCTAGCCAAATATCACAAATGCTACAAAAGTGATGCATGATTATATATATATATATATATATATATATATATATATATATATATACATACACATACGGTATATACGGTATATATATATATATATATATATATATATATATATATATATATATATATATATATATATATGTATTTATATATACATACACTAAATAATGTATGGATATTTGTATTTCTCCACAACACTAACATACCTCCCAGTTCTGTCCCATTTTGATATTTTTCTTCTTTCTGTGTCCTGCACAACTTTATCTGAATATCTGGAGTACAGTCTCACTATCCTTAAACTATAAATGTCCTCAAACCAACATACAAAAATGTAATTTTGTTTAATAAATTTCACTTGCTTTTCCTTATTACCTGCGGCAAGGGCACAGCATTGGAAGCATTCTGCCTCCTTCACTCAGTGTCTGGGTACTGAGAGGCTAAGACAACCTCCAGCAGTGACATCACCACTGTTTTGAACATGCTTGGAAGGTCTAACTGACAGAGCTGTTAGTCACAGCAAGATCCATAGTCTTCAATTTAACTGCAGGGGTGTACAGACTAATGGCTACACTGGAGGATGGCAATGAGGAGCACTGGAGGATGGCTATGAGGAGTATCAGAAAAATATATATGGGTAAAAAGCTTGTAAGTTCGTAAGCGTTTAATCTTGTAAGGTGCTTTAGGGAAAGCACTATGTACATTTGTATTTTAAGCTCAAGGGCAGACCCCTCCCCCCCCCCCATTCTTTTGCAATGTGTTAACCCTTGTATAGTGCTAAGGAATATGTTGATGATTTACAAATACAGGATAATAAAGGAAATAATAAAAAAAAAAAGTAATTGCATTATTACTTTATTTTCACCACTCTGTCGGTGAGTGATGAAACGGTAAGCACTTTTCAAGTTAAATCTAGTTTTTAGTTTTACCACTCATTAACACCAAATATACATGTGCAAACAGCCGCAACAAACTAATTTAACAAGCAAAATAATAATAAAAATAAAGAGTTACCACCCATCATGGCTGCTGCTGTACTTCTCCTCTGCCTCTCTTATTGTCATCTGTATCTGCTGAGAATAAAGGAAGCAGTGGAGGAGTGCACCAACAGGCATGATGGGTGGTAAACATGTTTTTAAATTATTTTTTTTTATTGCTAAAGCCTTTATTTGCTGGTATTTGTCCATGTACTTTTAATGTTACTAGTGACATTCCAGTAAGCAATGATCAATGGATGTTACCGGAGACATTTTTTTAAAGTGCTTCCTTAATGTATCAATATGGTGTTGATTTGCCAACCTGTTATCTTTAATTGGTTCATTGTTAAGGGTTAATGTGCAAATCAGTTAAAGGCACATAAGAGGGATCCCAAAAACTGTATAATAAGCAAGCACTTGATCAAAATTGTAGCATGTCAGTCTGGTCTCACTCAAAAGCGTTGTCCAGCCAAGAAATAGCAGGCAATTCTTCGCTGAGCAGGAGGAAGAAGCAAACCACCGATGTGCATTTCAGCCTAGTCAGTGTGGTGTGGCTGCAGTGAGCAAGTAGTCCATGTCTGGAGCCCCCTATGATCCTTAGGGAGACCAAAACCCAAGGTTTGAAGGGCACAAGTGAGCTAAAAGAGTGCTGTGCTCTGTGTGGGTTATTTGGACCAAAGAACAAACCTACTTGTTTTTTTTTGCATTCTTGGATTGAATGCCTCAGACCTTATTTTTGAAAATAATTTAGCAACCCTGTGGACTTGCATATCTAGCTATGGAAATTTACATTTAGCTTAGCTGGTGACATTATACTAAATAATGCATGAACAGCCTTTATATATTAGCTTTGAAGGACTCCCTTGAGTAGAGCTAGTGATGGGCTCTTATTATATTGTGGTTTCTTCTGATTACTGCTTATCCCAATTCATCCCTTTACCCTTGATGTTTTATATTAGCTGGATCAGTCTTATACTTTAATCTAGAGTGGCACCACTGCGGCCATTGCTTGATTGGGACTTGCCCATTAGATTTTTGTTTATGCTTAGCTATATGCTTAATGTAATATAACCCTGATTTTGGGCAGATTTGGAGATGGAAACATGTCACAGATTTATTAGCCACAATATAAAGTACAATTGTATACCTACACCAATACATTGCAGCATTCCAGGTATAAAATACTAGACACATGCTTCTATATTAGACGCAAAACATCCCATGCCGTCATCATCTGCAAAATCTGAGCTACAAATAATTGAATAGTATTATAAATATACTATGCATGTTCAGAGAATATCTAATTTGGTATTATTTTTAGATTGTAAATCTGCGAGTTTCAATCCTGCAAGGTGCTTTAGGGAAATGCTATGGACACTGGATTCCAAGCTCAAAGACAGGGCCATCCACTCTTTGCAATGTGTGAATCTTTAACTTGTCATTGCCTGTAACTTAACTTATGTATAGCGCTACGGAATATGTTGGCGCGTTACAAATAAACAATAATAATTATTATTATTATTTTACACAATGCTACACAAATGTTGGTAATTACAGTTTCAGCCATAGGTGAGCCAACCAATATGGAATACTGTGGAGGCCCTGCTCTCTAAAGGTAATGGTGGATAAGAGAAGCACCAGGTCATGGCAGAGCAGTGAGGGACAGTTGGCTAGAACATTGTGTTTGGATCAGAGGGCTTTGTATAGTTATGATCTGGAACCTTTGCATTGTATGGTGGAGCATAGAGATAACCAGGGGAGATCCTTTGTAAAAAGGTATGGAATACGGTCTAGTATGGGATGTGATAAGTTGATATGAGGGTTGGGGGATGTGCTGTCCTGTTTTAAAAGTTTGGAGGCTTGGAAAGAGTCCAATGGCATATTCCAGAAAAGAGATGTGGTGTGGGAGAAATCTTATATCCAGAAGCAAGGGGATATTATGAAAGTTCAGATCAAGTGAAGGTCTGTGTAAGAGCGAAGGGGACATGTCGGGAAGTATTCTGAAATGAAGGCTGAGATGTAGGAGTGTGCAACACCACAGTTTGCCTTGTAGGTGATGGTTGGTTGTTTGAAGCAGATTCTGTACACGTGTTTCCGGTTACCACGTAAACAGCAATAGGAATCTGGTACTCACGGCTTATTGAGATAAGGAAATAAATAATTCACATTACTAAGGTGAAGAAATATATGCAGATCCATATTTTAGTGAATTAGCATATATTAAATTAAGTTTGCAGTTTCATATTTCATCCAGAGTTAGGTCGAAGAGCAAACATTTTAAAGTATATATTTCTGCATATTTTTAATGTATAATTTATGTAATCACCCCGTCCCCCTGTGGTTTGGAGAGCTTTTGGGAGTTACTCTCCAGTCAACCAGACACCTGCCAAAATATACAATGTTGTGAGAGGTTTCCAGGCTGCATCCTCCAAAGGAAAAAATCCTGTTGTGCTGACAAAGTTTGGGGAAATTATCTGGTTTGTGAAAGATTGAGGATGTGAAATTGTGGCTATGAGTAGAGATAGGAGATGTGTTAGAGCCCCCATTCCCCTTCACCGCTGATCATTTGTGGGTAGTGGGTCAAGTGATCAACAATTTAATGGTGACCACCTTACATATAGAGGAACAGAGGGCTTTGAATTTCCATTGAGGGGTGTCATGATCCCATATTCGGCATGGGTTGAAGGCTCTTTTTTCATGCCCCTTTCACAGTTCAGGGTGGCCAACAATCAAAATGGAAAATCAAATTAATTGAAATCTATGTCAACTAACACTGGATTTCAGTGTGGCAATTCATGTGTGAAACATGAGTCGTGAATTGGATTGTTCTTTATTGACTACCATATTGCTATTCTGTCCATTATTATTGTTATTATTATGGTTTTCAGTATCAGTTTTTCCCACAATCTTATTTCCATCTGTTCGATTACAGAGTTACAGCATGTCATCAATTTATCATTAGCTATTAAATGTGTCAAGACCACCTACTTTGGTCCTACATAAAATAATTGTCTTAAAACAATCAAAAACAACTGAAATGCATTTCTCAATATGGCGTTTTCAATCTAACTTATTTTAATAATATTTTCAAATAAACAAATTAAGTTAACGCACATCAATAATTGTAATTTTCATATCCATCTAAAAAGGATAAATTGGAAATAGTGTGGGAATAGTTATTTGTGTGGATGCCTGGAAATTACATTTTCACACTATAAATGACGTAATGCTCATAAGCAATAAAGTTTGTTTATTGCACGAGGACATCATGACCCAGTTAATGGATAATACACGTATTTACAAGGCACACACACATATTGAACTGATTAACCCTCTTTGAAGATGATTGATTTAATTGCATGATCCTCTTGTTAAATAGTTCAATCCATGCAGTGTACTAAGAAAAAAAAAGAAAAAGAAAAATTCTAAAGGGGCAAAACAATATTCTTGCGAGGTAAATAGATCAGATGTTATGAATGGGGTGTACTTCGCATTTTAAAAGTGTCGTATTCTGCTCAGCATAACTCAGGGTGGGGGTAATTTAAAATGTGTGGGTTATATTTATCTTCCACCTGCACTAAACCCGTTGTATTCTCCTCCTCCTTCCGATTTACCCAGACTGATAACATTTGTCAATGTAGTTTTTTTTGTCAATGTCGTTTTTGCAATTGCCATCTCTTCTAGTGACTATGATTCCTCTATCGTGAAAACTTTTCTTAATTAGATTATTAAATTCATAGGTAGCATGAGAAAATTCCTTAGTTTTTATGCTGCTCTGAGCCCAATCAAACACTGAGTCCTCCTTCTCCTTTTATCTATTTTCCTCGCTCTCTTAAACCTCAGCTGCTTCTCTTTATCTTGCTCCTCCTTGCACTATTTTCCTATTTAGTTTTTTTACCAACACAGGAAAGGGACACAAGTGAGTCTTTCAAATGATTTTAAGGTAGGCAAGAAAGATAAGAAAAGTAAATATGATGCTGTAAAGAAGATGTATTAGCAGCAGGAGTCAATCATGACACCTTAAGAGCATTAATATGACAACCCAGAATACTACGCATTGAATTTCATATCTCCATAAGGATATAACAGCATTGGTTCCCAATTTTGCTTTATGACAATAATGATAATACTGGTGACATTTTTTCTTTTTCACTAGATCTAGGATAGCCTTCCTTTATTTATTTAGATATATGACTTTTTTGCATACTTATGTCCCCTTTAGCTGCACTTAGTCTGGTTATTTATCAAATAGACTCTATAGGCACATTCTATATGAATGTTTTAACTGGTGGATTAGTGAGTTTTATCACCCCGAATGTAACCGCCATATACATTTAACACTATGTATGTAAGGCACAATGTTTCACAGATGTTACACTAAAGCACACCCACGGGGAGGGGCTTCACACTACCAGTGTCTCATGCTGCTACAAGCAGTGTGTCTGCATGCAGCAGCATTGCACTAGTGGTATGAAGCCCCTCTCCTGTGGGTATGTACTTATGCTACATGTGTGAAACATGGCATCCAAAATAATAACAGAACAGAAAGGCAGAAGTATCAGAAGGTGAGCATTTGTTACTCGCAAGGCTTCTTAGAAGTAAGTGGAGTGTATGACAAATACATTATTTGAAGAGGATAAAATTAATTAGGTCACCTAATGAAAACATTTATATGAAACAAAAAAGTGCCCCTTTATTTCTGAGAAGTTAATTATATCTTATGTTTTGTAGACTTTCCCATATTGCTTTGGCAGTTGGGGTTTCTGCATTTGGTGAATTCAAGTGTTTAGCATTTTATCAACACTATGCCTTAAAGGGAATTGGTTATTACAAAGTCTCTTCAGAGACTACTCCAGTTCTACTTGCCCTGTCTGTCTCAAATATGATAAGAAGACCACTGTACTACAGTATACCTATAATATGATCTTTTGGTGAAGTGCAATTGAAGATACCACAAATAATCTTAATCTGAAAAAAAAATCCTGCAAACTTAAAATTTATATAATATTTGTAATCATGCAGCAGTGTAAACCACATTTTTGATCGTTTTCTGTAAATAGTAGGAGACCATGAAGAGGAAGCTTTTACTTTTACAATGAAAATGTGGCAAGTGATGGTGCCAGTGGTTTCAGTAGGACTATGATCTCATCTCATTACTTTGAAATGATATTCCTTGCTGAGAATACAGCTCACAAATGAGCTCTGAAAATTAAATGGCAGAACACAGTAAAGAATATTGCCATATACTAATAAGTTAAGCCTATTTATTTAAACATATTTTGTCCATATATCAAATTTAGTTCTTCAAAATAGGATGTTGTAAACATTAGACTTTAGTGGTCTGTTAAAAAAAAAATAGAAGCTTTCTGGACTTCACTAGGAACATAATAGACTTATTATACTTTATTTGTAACGCGCCAGCATATTCTGTAGCGCTGACTTATCTATTTACTTTTATGTAAAAAGCTCAGTTTTTTGTCTAAAATTATTCAACAACATGCTACACATCAGGGTCTGTGCCTTCATACACTGCTTGATGTGCAGAGGACTGACCCAAGCGTGTACAATTTGGATGCAGTTTTGAAGCACTTAAGGGCCTTGTACTTATCCCCTGTATAGCACTATGGAATAAGGCCACCATCCTAATCCCCTATATCACAGACTACACCATGTATAAGAGCAAAGTAAATCCCACTAGCTATGTCAATCACCCATCCCGGAAACAATGCGAGAGAACTTCTAGGAGTGACTGTGGCAAGTCAGAGCCGCAAATGACACAAAACGTTTCCATTGATTTTTGTTGCACTGACAAAATATTACGAGTTTCTCTGTTAGACTTTTACTCCAAAACCCTATTCTAATGAGATTTTACAGATCACTTGCAAAATATAGCAGTGACAGAACTACAGAAAGTTTAAGAAAATATTACTCGTACCAAAGAACACTTGCAAATGGTTTTAAAACCATTGCAGAGTGCTGCAGCAGCAGTTAGAGAGACAGCATGACATTATTTAACACTTAACAGTCCAATATAAACATATGTGTAATTACCAAACATGATATTGTATTATTATGTCCATTTTATTGTGCAACATCCAGAGTAATACCAACCCAGCACTCAAGGGGTTAACACATATGAGGAAACCACTTGGACTAGGAACAAATGCTCTAATGCATTGTCTATATACATATAATAAATAAATATATATCTATATATATATCTATATATATATATATATATATATATATATATATATCTATATATATATCTATATATATATATATATATATATATATATATATATATATATATATACACACAATTATATATATTAAACCTACAAATACAATTGTCACATACATTTAATTTCAATAAATATACAAAAAAAAAAAATATATATATATATATATATATATATATATATATGTGTGTAAAAACATAATGGTTTCTTGTCGCAGTTACATACTTGCTACATTGAAATCTCGGACAGAGACAAGGCCGGCTTTAAGGATGGGGCTGAGTGCCATAATATTTTGAGTGAAAAGATTAACATAAATATGTAACAGAAGGAAAAATGCTCCCGCAGCCGATTTATGGGTATAGGCAAATTACACCGTTCGATTAGAATGGGGGCCTATGTTGGCATGTTACAAATAAAGGATATAATAACAAAGCACATAAAAGTTAAATGATATATAGGAATATTATATACCTAGTAAAATTCAGAAACCTTCCATATCGCTTCAAGCCTCTATAACAGAGGACCCTCATATACTTCCCATGCAGCCTATTCTCCTGGCTAGGAAAGCATGTCCTCATTAAATAGTACACAGTTCAGTCAATTCACCTCTTTTTCTTTCCCATAGAGATTTTACCCTTTTGTCTGTAAGTAAAACAAAAGTGGCCTTTTATGATTCCTAGGTGTGCATATGCAACCCTTATCACAGGAAATAAATTGCCTACTATCGCTTTAAATTAAACACCCTAACGTGAATTACCCCAACATGCTTACATAATGATGAACACATTTATAATTGGTTACATTAATTACAGCTTTCCTGTATGATCTGGCAGTTTTCTTGAATTGGCTGCAAAAATGTAATTTCCATTAGAAATAACGCAGTTTGTCCATCATTTAATATCTCTAACCTTGCTTCCATCCTGTTACCCAACATGCCAGACCCTTCGTTTTGTTGGTACGTTGCAGAGTGAAAGGTCTATGAAGCACAAGAGATGGCGACAATTATTTCCATGAGTGGGTACCCTCTTATACATCTAGCTAAACTGAGCATATTCACAGATGTATGGATCCAACACATTTCTTGGTTTATGCAAATTCCTCCTGGTTATAATACATTCCTGACATGGAGCCCTTGACCACAGTGCCTATGGTGATCTAAATCGCTCTAAGGCTAAAACATACATCTGGCTTTGCTATTTCTCTTGTGCAGAAACAAACTGCCCGGCATGTTGTGCATGGCTTGTATCTTGGGATTCAGATGCGTACCACAGGAAAAATCTATTGTGTAATAGCACAATTCAAATTATACAACTTTGCAATGTGACCATCGGTCTAGGACATGTTTGTGTGAATTAGTAGATAGTCATTTCTTTTACAAAGCTATTAAAATGGATGAAAATAAATGTAATTTGCCAGGAGACATTAAGAACACATTTTATTATCATCTGCCAAAGATCCACAGATCTTTATAATGTCCGCGAGGACACCCTTTCATTTCTGGTATTGATTGCCCTACGTATTTGGGCACATTTACTGGGAAATTATCTGACATCAAGCGGACTCAATTATTTTTGAACTAGCGACTTGCCCGTCAAAAAATGACGCCAATAAGATTGTAAGGGCGGTAAATTTTGTTGGTGTTCCAAGATGCTTCAGGGCTCATTACGAGCCTCGCGCAGAGTGCCTTCGGCACTCATTGTGAGGTTGTTGGTTGTTTGTGTGCTATGAGCATTGTTTTTTTTGCTAATGCAATAATGAATAAAATAATACATTAATATACTTTACCTATTTTGAAGTAATATATGCAGGAAGCATTGTGCAGAAGAGCTGGCAATCTGTTTTCATGTTGCTGCAGCATCCAATGTGTGTTTGGAGTGCTGTGGAGCTGCTGTGTAAGTGTCATCAATGTGTGCAGTGTAAGTAGTGTGCATACGCTAGCAAAATCCGTTAGGGTAGCTGTGTACTTCCGGATTGTGTAAGTTAGTGTTGTAAAATGGCGCCTAATGTGTGGTACGATTCTGTGGCTGATTTGGCGCCCTTGTTGTTGGACTGTGTCCGTCTTTTTCGGAAAATCCGTAGGTGTTTTGCGTCTTTAGAGTCCTGGAGCCTCGTTTTTGTTTTTTTCAACGGCCATTTTTTCTCTCGCTTAGGGGATTTTCGGGTGTCTAAACTCTTGTATTTCGAGTCAAATTGAGGTGTAACTTCACTTTTCGAGGTCATCGGTGCCCCCCCTTGCTGTGGGTAAGCTTTTTATGTGTTTCTTGTGTGTATTTATGATGTTTTTCATGTACTGATGTGCGCGGGCTTTGGGCAGTAAGGTCGTATTTTTGCGAGGTTGTAATGTATTTTTTTCTAAGTTCCGCGTCTCGTATTTTTTCACGTAAGTCCGTAAATTTTGCGAGGTCTGCAGTTGCTGGCAATGGAGGCCCTCGCTTCGTAAGGGCCGCAGGCTCGATATGCGAGCCCGCAGCGTTACCAACGACCAGCCTGCTCACAACTATATATGTGAAGGCTTGTGATTGCAATGCATTATATACCAATACTTACTGTTCCTTTTTAGATCAGGATTTTTTTATGCCCTTTTTTCATTTTATCATAATTTTTTTAGCAAATTTTATTTACAGATAAACAGAATGGCCAAGTCTTCTCCCAGTTTTAGTAGATAATATGAACAGCAGCAAGAGACCCCCCCCCCCAAATATAACAGTAAATCAAGGTCTATTAGGCATATGCTCAACAAATTATTGAAGAATGTTAAAGTCTGATCCATTACTGAGTAATGACATTGATTTGAGACCAAGGATAACTTTAAAAAGGGCAACCACTATCAAAACTATTTTGGTTTAGGATCAAAGAGGCTCCTATATAAAAAAAAATGGTTGGCTGAGAAATCTGTGCAAGCTATGTGCATTTTTAGGTGTAGGTATGCGATGTGTGGAGGTTTACTTCTTTCTCTAAGGAAACTACATTTCCCATCAGACCATTTATGACATGTAAAAGTAGCTTTGTAGTTAAATGTGTTGGAAGAACAGACAGAAGGTTAAATGATAGAATTTATGAACAGCAGAGAAACGAGGTTAATTCTTTTGAAGCACATAGTGTATCTAGGCACGGCTCAAACAGTTAGTGTTAAGCGGGGTATACATACGGCACATCATATCAGTAAAGAATTGTACACGCTCTACATCAGTGCTTTCCAAACTTTTCATGTTGGTGACACACTTTTTAGACATGCATCATTTTGCGACATAGTAATTCAAACCGGGGGTTACACTAACCCCTTATAAGAAATACAAACACATACATAAGTTGCGACACAAACTTTGGAAAGCTTTGCGCTAGAGGAAATAATCCTGTGTATTTACTGCAACCCTTGTACAGAGAGCTATCAAGACCATTGGCAGATTCTCAGTTAAAGGTATATGAAAGTGAGGTGGGTTTTGAATGCATCCTGTAGAATGCATCATGACCCCCCCCAGCAAAAAATGTTTGCATGAAAAAATGCAAAACATTTTTTGCAGAAAAGAAAAAAAATGTGCTGGGGGGATGTAGACACCCCCAGCAACTGAGATTTGCATATTAGATATCTCATTTTTAATTATGCTTATACTGATTGGCTAAAGGAAAGGAAATGTCTGACATCATGTGACTTCCCACAGTAGGGCAGACGTCAGGTGCTAACTGAGCATGTCTGCACAATCCCCAGGCAAAAAAGAAACATTGTATAAGTTATGCTAATTATCCATGCAAATTTTATGGGGTGTCAACATTGAGCGAAAATTCTTTGCAAAAGCAAGAAATTCTGCAAACTTCAGGCTAAAGGTTTAACAGTTTACTTTGGAATTTTTTCATGCAAACATTTTTTTTCAGACACTATAAATTCTCCTCTATCAGACGTATTAATAACCCAGCTCACTTTCATATACCTTTAAGGATACGAACAAAATATTGAAATTATAGTTTTTATGATTGTTTCACAATATCACAAAATATAATTATAAACTCAGATTGATATGAAAAAGATTTAAGACTCAATTCAGTGTGCCCAGAGACACTACATTGAGAGAAGCAGTGTCATCTGCGTTCTGATGTGGAGACACATATGGGTGTCTGCTGCACTAACATACTGATACGGGGCCATTACTAATGAAGAGCAGATAAGAAATGGTGTAAATTTCCCTAGAAAAACATAAGAGGCGGAGGGACTAACCTGCCTTAATATGTGCCAAATGTAACACTGTTGATACATATAGGACCTGGAGGTGAAAAAATAAATAAATAATAGTCAAGGCCCTTTCATGATGTGATGAGAGGAGGTGGATCTGGACACTGTGGGAGAGAGATTACCATAAATTAACAGGAACTTCTGTACGTACGCCTGGGTTCAGAGGTGATGGTACATGCTCATCAAATACAGATGGACATCTAACAGAATATAGAAATGGCAGAGCTTTGAAATTAAACAAGAGAAGAAATGCAACTGGAAAGTCATTTGCAGGATGGTCAATAATGCTAACCAGTTTATCTTATACAAAGTGAAATAGGAAAAGAATTGAGCTAAGAACGAAAGGAGCCGTCTATACATTGTACTAGCCTCTTTGCTAAATCAAATAATTCTTGTGATATTCATGAATGCCAACGTGTTGCCCTTTAAATATAGATATCAAATATTAAGGTTACATATAAACATGGCCTGCATAATAATTTCTACAATTTAACACAATTTAGATAAGAGATGGGTAAAATATAATAAACACTGCTTTAATTAGCAATTCAAATAGTGAATGCTTTAAAGTAGATACATTTTCAGATGAATCACTTACAAACCCTCAGATTGGTCTCACTTCAAGAACCTCTGTCCTCCAAAGTCCTATTTCTACCTACAAAACCCTTACTACTTTCCCCCTCTACCAAGTGTTCTTTGATTTTACACATGCCTAATTTAAAATATAAGTGACTTAGAGGTACTGAGATGGGGGACATATAAGTGGCACAATGTGGAATGTTATACTTGGATATTCAGCTAGTGGGAGTCACCTGAGGAACTATGAAGGACACTAAGGTGTATAAAGAATAAAATAATATTTTAGTTATGCCTTTGGGACTCTCATACATTACTTTTCACAATTACTCATAATTACTTTTCTTGTAGTTTCCCCTCTCGATTTAAAGGACCACATCAGCTTAAAAATAAACACACTTCTTTGTGAAGTATGTAATAAACGAATAACATTAGCAGCTGTGTAACCAATGAACATAAAGTTCATGAGTGTAGGAATCACATTTGTTTCATCCCTTACTGAGATCTGGTTCATGAGAGTGAGATTTATGTAGAGACTAGAATATTGCCGTAAAAAAATGACGGCAATGAAATTGTAAGTGAGCTAATGCTGTTTGGTGTATGGTAATCAAATAAATAATACATTAATAATATACTTTACCTATTTTCAAATAATATATGCAGGAAGCATTGTGTTGAAGAGCTGGCAATCTGTTTGGACGTTGCGGCAGCATACAATGTGTGTTTTCACTGCTGTGGAGCTGCTGTGTAAGTGTCAGCAATGTGTGCAGTGTGTAGTGCAATAGTGTGCGTGCGCGAGGAAAATCCGTTAGGGTAGCTGTGTACTTCCGGATTGTATAAGTTAGTGTTCTAAAATGGCGCCTAATGTGTGGTACGTGTCTGTGGCTGATTTTGCATCCTTGTTTTCGGATCTCGTCCGACTTTTTCGGAAAATCCGAAGGCGTTTGGTGGTGTTTGGCGTGTTTAGGGTCCTGTAGCCTCGTTTTCGTTTTGTTCGGCAGCCATTTTTTCTCTCGCTTAGGTGATTTTCACGTGTCTAAACTCTGGAATTTGGACTTAAATCGAGGTGTAACTTCACTTGCAGAAGACCTGGGTGCCCCCCCCCTTGCTGTGGGTAAGCTTTTTTATCTGTTTGTTGTGTGTATTTATTGTGTTCGTAATGTTTTTGGGGTCGCTCGGGTTGCGTCGTTGTTTTCGGATCTCGTACGTCTTTTTCGGAAAATACATAGGTGTTTGGTGGTGTTTTGAGTGTATAGAGTGCTGTAGCCTCGTTTTTGTTTTTTTCGCCGGCCATTTTTTGTCTCGCTTAGGGGATTTTTGGGTGTCTAAACTCTTTTATTTGGAGATAAATTGAGGTGTAACATCAGTTTTTGAGGTCCCGGATGCTCCTTCTTGCTGTAGGTAATCTTTTTATGTATTTGTTGTGTGTATTTATTGTGTTTTTGATGTTTTCATGTGCGCGGGTTTCAGACGTTTTTTGCGAGGTTGTAATGGGTCGTAACGTGTCTCGTATTTTAGTTTCGTAACTCCGAACATTTTGTGAGGTCCGCAGTTGCTGGCAAGGAGCGCCTTCGGTGCTCCATGCCAGCAACTGCGGCCCTCGCTTCGCCTTCGCACAGCGAGCCCGCAGCGTTAGCAACGGCCCGCATGCTCACAATTATATATGTGATAGGTGTGGGGAAAGAGTCAACAGGGAGCTTTTGTTAGATAATTGGATACAATTGAAATCGACTCCCTTCTCCCTCACTAGTGAGAAATCGGTGAAATGTAAATGCTTTTCTTACACACACTCCATGTATATCATGGCTTCCTCCATGGTCTTGTACAGGCATCAGATTTATTTTCTGATTAAAAACTAACTTTATATATTTTTTTCCTGCTCAGTTATGCTCTTAATCAGACTCTTCCATTATACAGAGATTCTTTTCATATTCTTTTAGCAAGCATGCAAATGGGAGGTTACAAGGATCAATTAATAATAAGTTAAGGATAAGTTCTTAAGGAGGTTGTGGGCCTCAGATTGTTGTAACTGAAGAAGAGGCGGTGGGGCACATTTAATAAGGGAGTAGAGGGCATGAGGCCTCAGGGTCACCAGTTCAACAAGCTTAGTTTAGGACAAAATGTATAGCTATTATTTAATTATTGGTGTAATAGTGTCCAGATCAAAAAAACATTTGGATGAATCTGCAGATAATCCAAGGTATTCTTCAGAAAATTATAACATCATAATGTTTCAATATTCACCATTTTGGCGAACACTGAAGTAAACACAAAACGTATAAGACACATGATTCACTATTCTTATATAAATACATAAGGACATCTTCCAGTATATTTTGCAATATTTTATATGATCTATAGAAATCCTAACAATGTTAGAGAAGCCAAGACTTCTTGTACAACTACACACATCTGTAACACATTTACAAAATTCCCATGGGATTGCATTTTTCCCAAGACACATGGGCCCTCATATGTTAGATTTAGTAGCTGTTAATAAAGCAGGTTATAAATACACGAGAAGAACATGTGATTTACAGTAGAACAGTTCAACATCTAGAATAAAATTAGGATAGTGTATATACAACATTTTATAGTAATTTTTCATTTTTAAGAAGGTGCTGCATGAGCCTGAGAAAAGATCCCAATGTGCGGAGCAGGCAGTCACGTACGCTAGTCTGGGCCTGAGGCAAGGTCACAATAGCATGGGGGCCAAGTACAAAACAATGACAAATAAGATCAGGACAAGGAAATATCAGGGCCGGCAAGAGAACGGGTAGGTCAGGAACGTACTCAGAATATATAACAAAAACAACTGCAGATGTAATGACAGGTCCACATTGATCTGATTACCAGGATGCCAATCATTTCTGAGATATGTGTCTGGCTGATTACAGAGAGATAGGCCACTAACCTGCCACGCTGAGCTACTGCAGTGAACTTGAGACAATCACTAATGTATTAGTTAGTAAATGGGCTGCTGATATTATTATCTGTTGTGGATTCAATAATTGAATGTGTGTGTATATCTCATAATCACCATTACATATTTTACGGTAATAATAATAATAATACTTTGTCTTGCTGTATGAACAATGAAAAACTCACCTCCAGTATCTGGAACACAATAAAATAAACTGCTCACTGCCATCCTGTTAGAGCCTAAACTGCCAATTAGAATTTCAAACTGAAGCCTAGATCACTCGGTTATTAATAAATGTATGGATTGTCTTAGGAAAAAAGTCTAAGGAGGAACAATATTGGTATATTTTACCATATCAGTGTGATATAGGCCTCAATATCTATAGTGTTACGAAGAGGGATAATCTACATTCATTCTACTAAATAACTCCTAGCAAATTTGTCATTACAATTGCATATATTACGTCTTTTCAAACATAAGTGGTCCTCTTTGCCTACTTAAAATCTTGGTAGGTATTATGCACGTTATCTTGACTTATATACCTAACTTTTACATAAACCTCATATACATACCTTCAACTATATATTGGAACATTAACCTCCACAATTAAGGAGATAATTTCCAAATGGCCAAACTTTACGAATATTTTTCTGCAATGTATGTTGTCTTCATTACTTTCTATTACCAAATAGAATTAGATATTTGTGTCAAATAACTTTATAATCCCATGTATTGTCCTTGTCATAATCTAATTGTATTATTTCCATTTCATTGCAATCAGACCTTTATGAGTACTGACAATTGTTCAAACCATAGTTCTAAATGTAATTCCTTCAATCCCACCCTTATATACAGTGTTACTGAGTGTCCTCATTACATACAAATCTGTGCTTTGCTTTTTTCCTAAAACATAGATTAGTTTTCTGCTAATTATAACAGTTACATCCTGATAATGTTAACTTTACCACTACTTCTTGAAATCTCTCATTTGACTTCCTACTAATCTATACAAATCCTTAAAGTGTATCCTCTCAATTAAATATTTGCATGCCGTTTGCACTTTTGTTTTATCTCTAAATAATCAATCCATATCTTCTTAACTATTATGTAGATAAATCTTGAATATTTATTTGGCTTGAGCTGCAGTGTTTATTTCCAAGTAGTAAAGCCAATTGTTTTCTCCAACACTGGACAGGTTCTAATAAAATGGGATAGTGTTCAAAAATAACTTAAAAGGGGATTGGAACTAAGCAAACTGCTGTGTACCATTAGGTGGGGGTTAGCAGGTCATATTCAAAAACTGTTCACATTTTTAAAATTGATTAGGTATCGACTGAGATATACACAGTTTTTCTTTCTAATAAAAAAAAATAGCAAAAAGTGCAGCATGAAAAGACTAGATAGGCACACTGTGATGTCATCCGCTCAAGATCAGCACTCGGGAAATTGAAGGGCCACCTAAGGATGGGAACCAGGCAGGGTCTCCACAAGCACCCAAGCCTATGAGTTCTAGAGTGAGATTATTTATAGCTCACCAACACATTTAGTATGTGGATTACTGGATTATTTTGAGAGTACAATATAATTTGCTCACTACTATTGCTTGCTTACTAATGGCGTCTTCCCCCTCGTGTCTGAGCGATATGTTGAAGACATTATTAGAGGACACTCCGTGGAAGAAATTTATAGAATTACAGAGATAAATATCTGCTGATTTATACCAGAACATTTTCCCTATTTCTACATTAACACAACACCAATTAAAACAATTTGTACTTGTTTGTTTACTTTTATAATTCATACAGTGGTATATTTTTGTATATCTACCGGAGGGGTTCACTTATCGTTATCTATCAGTGAAGGCAGAGGTGAAACGACGGAGAGGGCAGTGGATTTATTACATAATTGGAGCTGTATCAACTTCCTTCCCATGCACACACTCAAAAGCAGGAATCTGGCAACAATAATAAGCCTATTAATTAATTTTCTAATTAAAACTGCTTTATGATTTTTCCTAGCCTATGTTCTTATACTCAAAGTTTTCAGACAAATATACTTTTTTCATTGGCCAGTGGTCATTTCAGTGGAATAACAGATGCCAAAACAGTGTGTGAATCCCAAAAGGATTATTAATGAGATCCTCCAAGTGACCGTTTTAGCTCAAGTTTGTAAATACAATTTCAGTACACTTTGTGCATATTTTCAACACAATGTATACTACAAAATTGTGTTTTCTGTAGTAAGATGTTAACAGGCTGGTGATCCATGTTCATTGAATTTTTTGATATTCGTAAATCTTATTTCAGACTCTAAATGTGCTGCTGTGTCATGCAGGTAGTAGGGAGAAACAGAATTCAAATGTAAAAAAGGTAAACAAAAGTCTCAGATTATTGCGACTTTACCTACTAGCAGTATTAACAACTACAATATTACATTTTGTTTATGCGTTAGAATCTTTTACAGAAGCATCACTACAATTAACTCCAGAAGCGTGGAATCACCATGCCTATGTGCATCCACTGAAGTATTATTATTATTATCTCTAATTTGTAAAGTACCAGCCTACTCTATAGCAGTCAAAATAGGGGTATAGTAAATGCATGAAAATATTTAACAGAAAAGGCTGAGAAGAGTGAAAGGCCCTGCTCTGCTGCCTGTCAAACATTAAAAGGTATATAGAAGTTTCCTGGATTATGAATGCACCTGTATCAGTAGTGTATACAAACATTTTTATTTTCTGCATTAAAAAAATCCAAAAATAACATTAATAAATGTCATCTAAAGATTGCACGTTTTCTGGCAGTTGATTGATTTTGAGAAGGAATGCCCCTGTAAATCCAAGCTAAATTAGCATAAAATCATAATAATAATTAATTGCAGCTTTAACATTGTTGCAATGTCTGGGAAGTCTTTGCAGCAAAGCATCATGGGATGTGTAATCTTTTTCCCCCCACCACAAAGTAGTAAAGAGGGGCATAGACATTGCTATGTGGATCTCTGCACTGTGCTGCTGGGGCTTGAAGGCTTTATATTAACTGTAAGTAACTGTAAGTAAGTAAGAGACACACAGGGAAAACCTCCATTAATAACTACTATAATATTGACATATATTGAAAAGCTAACAGCTGCTGGTATACATTGCAAAGAAAGCTTACATTTCAAAATAATGGTATACTGGGTGCCGACTTTCCTTTAAATCAATAATAGATAATTTATATACCTTTTACTATTATTACTAGTTGCTCGTCATAAATGACTGTATCATATAATTTTATCTTCAATTGTCTGTGCTGTCTCTCTTTCCATCGTGTCTCTCTCCCGTCGCTCTCTCGCTCCCTCCCTCCCGTCGCTCCCTCCCGTCGCTCTCTCGCTCGCTCCCTCCCGTCTCTCGCTCCCTCCCGTCTCTCGCTCCCTCCCGTCTCTCGCTCGCTCGCTCCCTCCCTCCCGTCTCACGCTCGCTCGCTCCCTCCCTCCCGTCTCACGCTCGCTCGCTCCCTCCCTCCCGTCTCACGCTCGCTCGCTCCCTCCCTCCCGTCTCACGCTCGCTCGCTCCCTCCCTCCCGTCTCACGCTCGCTCGCTCCCTCCCTCCCGTCTCACGCTCGCTCGCTCCCTCCCTCCCGTCTCACGCTCGCTCGCTCCCTCCCTCCCGTCTCACGCTCGCTCGCTCCCTCCCTCCCGTCTCACGCTCGCTCGCTCCCTCCCTCCCGTCTCACGCTCGCTCGCTCCCTCCCTCCCGTCTCACGCTCGCTCGCTCCCTCCCTCCCGTCTCACGCTCGCTCGCTCCCTCCCTCCCGTCTCTCGCTCGCTCGCTCCCTCCCTCCCGTCTCTCGCTCGCTCCTTCCCGTCTCTCGCTCGCTCCTTCCCGTCTCTCGCTCGCTCCTTCCCGTCTCTCGCTCGCTCCTTCCCGTCTCTCGCTCGCTCCTTCCCGTCTCTCGCTCGCTCCTTCCCGTCTCTCGCTCGCTCCTTCCCGTCTCTCGCTCGCTCCTTCCCGTCTCTCGCTCGCTCCCTCCGAGGACTGCGCAGATGTTACAAACCATTTTTTAAATATTATAGTGGATTATACTTTATTTGTACCAACATATTCCATAGCACTATACAGGGGTTAAATACAAGGCAAAAACTAATTTGACAAACTGCAAAAGAACGAAGAGGGCCCTGTCATTGAGTTTAAAATCAATGTACATAGCGCTTTCCTTAAAGTACCCATCAAGACTTGCAAACTTTTACTATTATTTTATACTTTTAGAGCGCCACCAGATTCTCTAGCACCATTAGAAGAGATATAAGCAGCACATTCATTTTGGTATAATTGACTTTTAATAAAAAGTGTTTTTTTTACTTGCTCAAAGAATACAGTTGCTTTCTCTACTTGGGAAGCAACCACCCAAGACACTTGCTTTCGCAATAGAAAAAATAAAAATAGAATTTAACATGTCTGCCTCAGTTTAATTAACGTACAGAAACAGTCCCTGAGAACAGAGTTTGAGCTGTTTGTTTTGCACCACGCAGCCAAGGTTCCTACATGATGTAAGTATGTGTATAGTTGGTATAGTTACAAGAATATTGAAACTATTTTTTTTTATTTCAATGTAGAAACTAAAAGACCTACCTTGAAGTTGCTCTAATCCAACTAAACTAATAGCATCATTACCTCACAACGTTTTGCCTAAAATCTATGAATAGGCAATTACCTGGCTTTGCCATACTTACTTTACTAGCAAGTTTTATGATTTAATCCTACTGTCTGAATAGGGCTTCCAAGCACAACATAAGGCGGAGGTTTTCACCCAATGCAGGAGTTCCACCAGCATCACTAATAGGGAAATTCTGCCATAACATTAGCTGTGTTTATATGAAGAAGAACACATATTATATGCACAAATGTAATGCCATTTCTCTTTTTTTACTACATGAAGTCTATGTATCAAGAGATGATAGCTGTAGAAAAACATAGATTTTTTTTTATATTTTACTAATTGAGTCTGGTAAATTACAGCTCAAAATTCTAATATGGCAGTGATACAAACCCTTTCAAGACACATATTAAATATAAATTTCTCTGCCTTTAAAACACAGAAACATAGATTTGGTAGGAGATAAGAACGAAGACATACTCATCTAGGTTATTTATTCTATCCGTCTTATGCTTATCCCAGGTATGAGCATGCCTAATATCTTTTTGTGAAGGTGACTTCACTAATACAAAATGTCTCAGGGGCTCATGGCAAGTAATGACAATGATCTATCATTAACAAAAGACATTAATCTTAGCAGGTGGATTAAAATGGCTGATCTGCAGCTAAATATTCCAAACGTCATTGTTTGTTTACCATATTTTGTACTTTAATGTCTGCATTCATTAAGATAGGTACCATATTGGGTACTTTAGTGTCTGCATTCATAAATAAAGGTGTTATTTTAAAGGGATATTGAATTATTTTTTCCAAGTTGCATCAGAAAGCTTATTCAGAAGGTATCTGCTATTGGTGGCTTGTCCAGCCAATGAGATCTATACCTCCTCATTTCCTGTTAGTTTCAATGAAGTTTAATCTGTTTTTTCTTAATATTTTTTCATTCAAAATAATGTTTAAAACATGATTTTTAAAAGTTTGAATGAGTTCCATGTCCCTTTAATCATAGTCGCTTTACTAATGAAAATGCATGCCCTTTTCTTCATTCTCAGTGAGATTTACCATGGGTAACAAGGTTAAAATTCTTTATTGAATATCCAGAAAGATGACATACATTAGTTTCTATAATCATTGATAAGTTGATATCAAAGATTAGAAAATAAATCAGACAAGGTTAGAGACAATGCAGACAGACAGAACAACATCTGCAAGGTGTAGGTTGACATAGGGCAAGGAGATTAGTGTAAAAGAAGTGTGATGAGTGAGAAATGATGAAGTGTGACTTGTGAATCAAACGGACACAGGTTTACCTGGTGCTGACAGTATATCTCATGAAGGTACATGATGATGATCTGGGGAATGAGAGGGGGTCTGTGATGTAAGATACAAAAGAGGGGCTTTTACTGACTGATGGAACAGGTGACTGCAATATTGGACTCAATATTGTTCGTTTATTAAATATGAAATAATTTTAATGACCATAGCTCAATGTCCATATACTGTTAGTATACTGAATATTATTTTAATACTAGTCATTTGCCCGTCAAAATGACGGCATAATGTTGTCTTAAAAATTATGTCTTCTGTCTGTTTGTGCACCCTCTCTCTGTGTACCCTGTCTCTCTTTCTGTGTGCCCTCTCTCTCTGTGCTACCTCCCTCTCCCTCCCCCTTCGCCATGCAATGTGAGCAACGCAATGCAAGCGTTGCAATGCACAGTGCGCAACTTGCAATTCTCTTTCTCCCTCCATCCTTCTCTCTCTCTCCCCCTCCTCCTCACCCTCTCATTTCCTCCCTTTCCTTCTCACTCTCGCCCTTAATCTCCTTCTCACACTCTCTCTCTCTCTCTCTCGCCCTCCCTCTCCTTCTCACTGTCTCTCCCCCTCCTTCCTTCTGTCTACTTCGCTCCCTCTCCCTTTGCAGCGCAATGCGCAGCACGCATGCGCAATTCACAATTTTGCGAGCACTGCACACAAACCCGCAGTACGGCAACTAAATTAGTGATTTAATTTAGTTTATCTTTTCTTAAGCAATGTTTGGTATATGTGTTTTTAACCTTACAAATGTATAGTTGTGTTGGCTCTCATTGTTATGTTCCTAAATGCATAGGGGGGAAAGTCTTTAGTAAACAGAGTTGAACTGTCTTGGAACTTTTTGACTCATTATATAGCTAGCCAAAACCTTGATACACTTTTTACGGTGTGTGGTATACTTTCCATATTATTTCAAACGTTTATTGTGCTGTAAATTTAGTCAGGTCATCTTATGACCAGTTTGTTCTCATACCTCTCCCGACATCGCACTTTACCATTGATCCATCAAGCAGTCCCCTTACTACATGTTTCTTCTCCCTATTAGATTGTTAGGCCCACAACTACTCATGTACTATTGTGTATGTGCAGTGTGGTGACTTCTCTTTATTTATACAGTCTTTGAAATCTGATGATGCTCTAAATATAAAATATAATAATATTTTTTGATTTATTAGTTACTTATCCTCAACCTCTCTCCTCACTTTACCCCTCTCTAATTACCTCCCCCTCTCCCCTCACTTACCTTCCATCAGCTGCTGCTCCTCTGCGCGCCTTCCTGCTGCCCATGTGACATTCCGGAAGACGCGCAGAGGAGCAGCTGCTGATGGAAGGTAAGTGAGGGGAAAGGGAGAGGGGGAGGTAATTAGAGAGGGGTTAAGTGAGGAGGGGGGTTGAGGATGAGGAGGGGGGTTGAGGATGAGAAGGGGGGGTTGAGGATGAGGAGGGGGGTTGCGGAGGATGATAAGGGAGGGGGAGGGAAAGAGACACAAGGGAGAGGGGGGGGAAAGAGACACGAGGGAGAGGGGGGAAAGAGACACAGGGGTGGAGAGACACTGGGGGGAAAGAGACACAGGGTGACTCGAGTATAAGCCGAGGGGGCCTTTTTCAGCCTTAAAAAAGGGCTGAAAAACTCGGCTTATACTCGGGTATATATGGTACTTATTGTCAATCAGTAACTAATTAAACAAATGGACACTACAGTGACCCTCTA
Organism: Discoglossus pictus; assembly: GCA_027410445.1. Lineage (NCBI taxonomy): Eukaryota > Metazoa > Chordata > Amphibia > Anura > Alytidae > Discoglossus > Discoglossus pictus. The sequence goes on from CM050163.1 coordinate 491,478,968, forward strand.
AGCAAGACATCAATTGACACACCCTGTGGCTTCCAATTCCAATTTCTCCCTTCACACTGGGATAGCAACAATGGCGCACTTTGTTGAACATTATTCATAAATTTCACAAGAGCTGTAGTACATTAAATGTGTTTTATAGACTTGGATAACATTTAAATAAGAATCATAAATGTGGAAAAAAGGAAGATGATGATCATGGACACAATTTTAACTCGGCTTAATCGTGACTCATTATTTTTCATACAGACACCTTCATTTGAACTAGCCAAATAAAAGAAGTTTTACTTTCCATTTAATTATGAATTACAGGACAAACAAGGCAGCATTTGATTTAATTGCCTTGGTATCCTTACAATATATACTAAATTTGATAGAAAATGCACAAGTGTGATTGACACCTATGATAAAATATAGATGACATTTGCGTGACTGCTGTTCTTTTGGTGGCCCAGAAAGCCACACGACTTTCAACACTTTTACAGTTTCCCATCAGTGTTATGTGAATAATATATGACATCATAGCTGCAAACAGATGCCAACTTCACACATTTTCCAACAGCAGGTATTTTAAAAAGGCCAGATGGAACATATATAGGCTGTGGAACTTATCAAACCCTATGCAGCAGATATATAGTCCTGGCTACTGTCACTAAGGCTAGCTTGATGCAACATAATCAAGAGCAGTAGTCCAAAAGGCATAACAAAAAAAACACAGAACACTTATAAAAAGAGTTCAATATCATAGTATGTGGTACTGGATGCCTTCAGCTGCAATTTTGGCTTCAGGAGACTATGAATATGTCTGTCACACAGTGGAGCTGTGGAAGTTACATCTGCCATTGCTCTCAGCAGGACTACATGGAAATGTATTAGTTTATAAGGTCACACCCACTTGAGATAGGAACATACAACAGCGGGGAAAAAAGGCAAAATACATCACGCAATAAATAATAATTGCATATAAAAACTACAAAATATAAATGTTTTATTTGCTTATTTGTTTCTTTTATAAAATATTTTGCCGAATTCATATTTATTTACTCAAAAATAATATACAGGAATACCCTGTTTAGCGCTTCACATAAATTCCTGCGCTATGTGAAACAGTTCTAAACGGCCTATCGTGAGGTTTGGCGTAGAGAGGGGAATTAGAGTGGAAAAGAGCATTAAAGAGAATCAGCGATCATCGGGGTAGCGTTAAGTGTGGTTTACCTGTAACATTTTTTACCACAGTAGTCCTTTAGAGAAAAGCACAGATCTGTAAAAAGGAATTGCCAGTATATGATTTCATAACCGTTGGAAGGCATTCGAATAATATGGAAATGTTAGTGCAAAGTTTAGATAAAATGTGGCTGTATGGAATGATTAATTCATCCCTTTGCCATGCCTCTTGCTTGAACATATGAACTAATGTAGGTTATTTATGAATGTTTAAGGTGTATATATGTGAGAGGACACAAGAGTGCCCTAAACTCACTCTGCTAGTTCCACTATATCTAAAACTTACAGGGGCACTGAATAGCATTTTTCCTTGTTGCATCTGAAAGAGTGTATTTGATAAAGTACCTTGTTGTGTTTTCCTTTTTTCAAATGAAGCTCTTGAAGTAGGAAAAACTTGTCTACCAAAGAAATATTATGCTCCGTGCACTTCTTGTGAGTTTCAGTATAAACAGGTTTTATTTACTATTTTTCCGTGCAAAGCACATCTTTTGTTATCTTTAAAGCATGCCATTTTCATTTCATATAAAAAAAAGGAAATGTATTCCATAACCATTTAACCTTTACTAGATACATAAAAGGGAGGAAACAAAGCCGCCATTAAAAAATAGGAAATGGGAACAAAATGAGTGCCCAGATTATAGTTATTATGAGCAACAGCACCTTAAAAATCAGTTCTACCCTTACTTAAAATTCTATACATAAAGAGGAATTTAGGTGTAGAAAAAGAAGGGGACTCACGACAAGAAAGGAACTGACCACCTTGTACACCACCAGGAGAAAAGAACCCGGTAGGACAGTAACAAAGAAATGAATGACCAGCCACTAAATATGTTACGGTGATTCAAAAACCCTCCAATACATACCAAAGGAGGAAATAAAATAATATTCTGAATACATGGATTGGGGTGCAGTGCCAGAAACCCACCCACAGACTGCAGTTTCGCCCTTATATGAAGCTCATCAGTGTGAGGTTAGTTATGGCAACTGTGAAATGAGGTTGAGAGAGATCAGGCACTAAATGACTTACGATGGTTAGAAAGGTGATTAAAAAACCTGCACTGTATTTCCAGGAAGGAAATACTGTTTTTTTTACATAGAAGTTCTCAGTAAACAGTGTATCCTAATCCATACCTATTTCTGAAGACTGTCTGACAGCAAGGCCAATAGTCCTAAATAGATACCCATGTTAAGTGGGCCTGAGGCAAATTTGTAGTACTTTTTGAACCCCAATTACATGCTACTACCCAGAATCCTTAGCTACAGTGGAAATATTATTTACTGGGAAGTTCAGTGGAAAAAGCAGGCTTTTTTGCCTGTGTGAGACATGGAAGTGTACTTAGAATTAAATTAATTGGAGTAGGTTTTATTCAGCTCTAAATAGACAGACTAAACTCCCGACAAAAGAATAGGACTCCTAAAAGATTAAAGATTTTCTTATGGGTCAGAAAGATGGAATAGAAATTTCATTTATTATTATTATTACTATCATTGTATTATTATTATTTATAAAGATACTTGGGCTATTGTGTTGGTGGTAATAGTTGAAGTACCGGTTAGAGGTCAGACAACCAATGTGAAAAGCTTTGAGAACCTAGTTATGGCAACTTAACAATAAAAGAGAATAAATCTGGTGATTTGATAACCATGACACTTCATAAGAACGGACTGACAAGGCTCTTTGTATGAGTTTTTTTTTAATGATCTGTTTGTTTGAATTAAAAGAAAGAGCACAATAGTTTTTATAACGTATTATTACTACAGATATTATTATTACTATTCATCAGGGATCCGACTTACATACAAAACAGACTTAAAAACATTCTCAGGAATGGATCTCGTCCTTATCCCGGGGATAACCTGTGCTTTAACTAGCTTTTGCACAACCAAGTGAGGGTTAGAACCTTCCCTTTAAACAAAGAAACAAAATCAACTAAGACTCACTCAAGTGTATCCCACACCCACTCCTCACCTGAATGTTAGGGTTAGTTCAGTTTAATTTAATATGTTTTAGGTTCATTTAGTTAATATGTTTTACTGTATCGACAGGCAAACAGCGAAAAGAATATATAAAGGACAACTGAGGTATAGTATGCTTTTATAAAGGGCCTACAATACTTAAGTATTGTATTTAGTTTGAATGGCAGCAGACATTTTATCGTTTTATTCCTAACATAATTAGACACCTGAGAGGACTGGGATGAATGATGGATTCAAATAAGATCTCTGTTCAATTCTGCTGAGAACTGCTACTCTAAACAGCACACTTGACAAGTAAATTGAAAAGCTATTTCAGGTAGGATAAACCTCCCACTCAGACTAAAGGCAAACTGGCAGTCCAACATGGAAGCACCCATGAAACAACAGAGACAGCTACATTTTATACAAAATACTTTTATACTTATGGCTTACATAGATGTTACATACTTTCCAAACATATGTTTTTTCCCCCCAAACTATGCTAGTCCCTTAATCTGATTTCAGAAGATGTTTGAGTATAACTCATGCCAGGTCTAGTTACAATGAGTGGATGAAAAGCTTACATTTAAGTTTTTAATAAATCCATTTGCATTTTTCCTGCAGTTTATCAGCTCCCTCTAAGTAAGCAAAATAATTATACTTTCAGTGACCCTCTAACATTCTTCAAATCTGAATAAGCCCGCCATTCCTTCTGTATACAGTAGTGATTACTGGGATTCTTAATATATAAAGACATGGGGTTCCACGATTATTTAATTACAGACAATAAATCTGCTTAGACATGAGAAAACGTCTAATGATAATGTTGTCTTAGGCAACAAAGGTCAGGGGTTACTAAAAATAAACATTCTCTCTCTATTGCTACCAAGGGTTTCCAGTTCATGTGTTTGTTTTGCTGGCTTTTTGCTACATTCAACAGCAAAAGTTATTTTTCTCAGCTGTATTGTGTATTTGCAGACACTTAAAGAAGTCAACCTGGTGATCCGAGAGATAATGTATCTCGAGTTTCTCCTGAATAAATTGTATTGTTTTGGTTTTTTGACTTTTAGTATCAACAGATGGACAAGCTCAATATTTCATTAAATCCCCAACTATTATATCAAAGATCAATGAAAGTACTGTAGTATTACACACAGACTTGCTAATAGATGCGGATTAGGCCGAGGAATCCCTTTTGGATTAATACCTTGTTATGGTGAAGGGGCTTGTGTACTTCAGGGAAGCTGTGAGCCATACCATGTAGGGACACTCAAAATGGGCAGGTCATAGCACAGAGGTCAGAGAAATTGCGGTCCACTGGAGAAGGAAATGGCAACCCAATCCAGTATCTTTGCCAGGAAAACCATATGGATCAGCCCAACCAGACACAAGTTATGCCTGGGTCGATGCCGCTCACAGGGTCACTGAGAGTCAGTGAAAGCTGCCATTTTGCTTTCTGTCCATTGGTTTCCACTAACATATGCATGTAGAATAGTTTCTGTAAATTTGGCAGAACACCTTTAGCATGCACAGTTTTTCTTGATAAACTTTGGACTATATTAAATTGAACTTCGGTAAAATTAGCCAAGCCTGCAACAGACGTGGCCGACATCCAAACCCGTAAATTATTCTTGCGCATGTTGCATTTGCGGCCATGAATATGATCAATTAGTGGTTACGGGTCAAGTTGGAGGCAATGGTAAAAAAAGATCTTCATCAATACGACACTGAAAAATGGAGGTTAGATTTCAATCCCTTAGGGGTTTGAAGTACGAGTTTTGATTGGACCCGCATTTCACAAATAATGCAATATTAAGAAATCAATTAATATGATAGTCTAGTCCACCCGAGTTCTAGGATATGTATTAACACATTGATTGCCGCGATCAATATAACACGTAAATTAAACATAAAATAAACAATTTTGTATTGCAGATTTGCGAGCATGAGAATGTTGTGCTATTAATTTTAATACCTAACATCACTTTCCCTTTAATTCACAATACAGTATTGTGTTTATATTTGCATTTACAGTGCTACTGACAGGACTTTAACCCCCTTGTGTGTCCTCTCTAGTACCCGTAGGCTTTTTGGTTTGAATGCTAGTGGATTGGTAGCAATTTAATAGCTATTTGAGATCGTAACATTTACGGGCTTGAATGATCAAAGGCTTAGCTGGTACGGAGTTCCGATTTCAACAGCCCATAGGGTTTTTCCATCTGTAACCCACAGATAGTTTGCGGGTAGCTGAAAGAGGCCAATTTCATAGCCTTTATGGGCTACGGATTCTGCAGTAGGAGGAATTTAATAGGGTTGAAAGAGAGGACAATATATGAATGGCCCTTTACAGAAGAGGGAATTATGAACCCTTGTTCACAGTCACTTGTGGTGGAAGAGTGCTGGTCCCTTCCCATTGAAGTCAATGCCACGGAGTCTAATGAAAGGAAATGAAAGGGAAAACAGTGAGCTAGACTTCTTCTCTGGCAACTAATGAGGAGCTGAGCTCAGTAAATGCTACTCTCAGGTGCGGGGATTAGAAACAGTAGGACGTGAGAAACAAGAAGCCTCTCTCCTGTCTTTTTTTTTTTTTTTCATCTCATAGTCCTAGTCTCGCTCTTATCCCACTTTCCCCCTTTCCACCTCTACCACAGGTTGTCTCCCGTCTCCCTTCATGTCTCAGTTTCCTCCCTATCTCCATCAGATACTCCTCTTTCACACTTATCCCTCTTACTTTCATTAACCTTTTCTTTCTCACTCTCTCTCATCCATTCATGCTGTCTCTCATCTTTCTCTGTTTATCACTCATAGGACCACACCTCTTCTCAGTTTCTTCTCCTCTTTCTCTCCTTTATATCTATCACCGCCCTTAAAACCTCTCTTCCCTTTCTCCTTTTCATGCGTTTTTTTTTTTCTGGAGTCACTGATAATTAACATTCACATTAACATTTATTACAAGAAAGTGACCCATTTTTCAGCACAAAGTTTAAAATTTGGATAATTGGTTGACTTCTTTGCACTAACAAATGCATGCATAACATAAAACACCAAAAGTCTAGTGGACACTTCATTAGCGTAAGGTAATTGAACTAAAATAGACTGCTTTCCTAACACAAAAAAACAAACATTATTGTGGGCATGGAGGCAGCACCAGGCTCCCTAGGACTCCCGCGGAGTGCATCTTTGACCCAGGGGAGCCGCCAAATTGGTGGAACTGGTCACGAGGTTGGATGAAGGGGGCGGAGCTAACTGCAGCGTGGCACACGGGCACCATTTTCATTCACTCTGCGGCTGGCCAGTGTGACATCAGGACACAGGCAGAGGAGCTGCGGTAGAGACGCAGCTGAGGAGCAGACACAGATGCTTTAATCCTGAGTATCTGTGTGGGTGGTGTATGTGTGTGTGTGCAGGGGGTTCCTGCTGATTGTTGGAGCCATTTATTGTCTGGATGCTGATAGCAAGGTGATAAACTGAGCTCTCAGGAGGAGGAAAATTTGGAACACCTGATGCAGTTAGTAAGGTCCAAAGTGCTTTCTCAGGGGAACAAGTGGCTGGAAGACATCTTGGGTAACCTACAGCTAACAGGGGGCTTTGCTGCTTCCCAGGGGATATCCTTGGCCCAGCCAGAGATGGCTGCCAGCCAGGGTGAGCCTGGGACACTATGTGCCTTTGGCAGGGCCAACATGCAGCACAACCCAGGTGCTGGTAGGCATGATAGCGAGAGAAGGCAGAAGGTGGGACAAGTGCTGGATTGGGATTTTCACAATCAGCACTCCACAGGGATGCTGCGGCTGAGCTTGCAGGTGCAGCAGGCGTAGGCATGAAATGTCCAGCCTTCACCTTGTACCACACCTCAGAGCTAGCAAATTATAAGCAATACGCCACCTATGCGAAACCCACACCCTTGCCCTAAGTCCATGGGTAAGAATAAAGCGATGAGTCCTTTCCAGGACTTGCTGCAGTACGCAAGAGGGTTCCACAGAAAGCTAAGAAATCCTCTTCTACTCTCTTAAATGGACAGCGTGCAAGCAGCGCAGAGCTGGCCGCCTGGAGACCATCAACGAGACTACTGGATGGGAGAGGTGAAGATCAACACATGGACAGGGCTGTGGCCATGGAACAGGCAATGGGAGCCACCGCAAGGTACAGCCCTCTCCTTTTTACTAAACCAACCAACAGGGGTGGACTGACAGATGGTGTAGGTGAAGTAGTTAAGTCATTGAAAAAAAGAGTGGTCAACACTGACATCCCACCAGGTGGGGGGACAGGTGTAGGCAGGTGAGCAATATATATTCTTGCCTTTCCAGGAGATCTAGAGAGAGATCAAGATCGCGCAGGTGGGCGTTCAACGATGGTATTGACAAGAATCTATCTTCGGTTTCTGCAATGGCAGGGTGCAATGATGGCCAAAGTGGACATTGAATAAGCTTTTCTCCTGGTACTGGTGCATCCAGACAGCCATCACCTGTTGGGTTGCAGCTTTGAAGGGTACTACTTTGTAGACTTCTGTCTGCCGATGGGGTGTTCCATATCGTGTGCCTACTTCAAAGCTTTCAGTTTGTTTTTGGAATGGGTTACAAAGAAGGAATCTAGCTTTAGAAGCGTCACGCACTACTTGGATGATTTTTTATTTGTGGGTCCAGCGGAATTTGAAACCTGCGCACACATCCTGGATACCTTTAGGTGATTAGCTGGCGAATTTGTGGTCCCATTGGCCAGGTAAAATACAGAAGGTCCTGTTACACGGCTGTCCTTCCTAGGCATACAGATAGATTCCCAGCGCATGGAGTGAGGTTTCCCTGTGGACAAAGTGGTCAACCTATTGGAGTAGCTGGAAGCAATCTGTGGAGCCAGAAGAATTTCACAGAGGCGACTCCAGTTGGTGCTGGGGAAATTGAACTTCGCCTGCAGGATAATTCCCATGGGGAGAATCTTCAGCCAATTGTTGGCACTGGCAACAATCGGTGTAAGATGGCCCCATCACTTCATCAGCATCACAACAGCAATGAAAGACGATGTTAAGGACTGGCTTAATTTCCTCAGTAGGTTGAATGGGAAAAAAATGATCCCCCAAAAAGGCCGTCCAGCGAGGAGTTGGAATTGTACGTGGATGCTGCAGGCAGAAAGGGCATGGGAGCATACGTCGGTGGAAGATGGTGTGCGAGCTCTGGGCTGGAGTCGTGGGCAGCTGCTGGCCTGACTAAGAATCTCACCTTCATGTAGTTATTCCGATAGTGGTAGCACTGCACATCTGGGGAAGCAACTTAGCCGACAGGCAGATTATCTCCTATACGGACAATATGTCGGCTGTCCACGCCATTAACAATACCACGGCATCATCAGTACCAGTGATACGTCTTATACGGCATCTGGTTTTGGGGGTTTTACGGCTGAACGTATGGTGTAGAGCGAAACTTGTGCCGGGATATTCCAATGGAATTGCTGATGCCCTTTCTCGTTCACAGTGGGATCGGTTACGACTATTGGCACCAGAGGCTCGGGTACACAGAGAAGACACCCCTCCACATCTATGAGAACTTGGAGCAGAGAGATTGATTTTGCATATTCCATTGCAAATTAAAAATATTACAGAGTTCTTTAAAAAAACGATTAGCTGACCATGCTTTATTGTCTATACATAAACACTGCTTTATAAGTTTTAAACAAAATGCTCAGGATAAATGATTTGAAGCATTCAGGAAAATATAACCGGAATAGAACCAAATATTTTCCATAAAATCAAGTGAATAAAGTGCTTACATATGCTTGGTAAAATCAAATCTAATGATTGCAGTGGAAGGAATATGAAATTAATAGAAGTATTTTAGAACACAATCTCAACTGACCTGTAGGTCAGCTATAATTTTCATAAAAATAAACTATTTATTGTATATTAGTGTGTACTACATCACATATCTTGTGATTGGCATTCCTCTCCTACCATAGTAATAATATCCTATTAAATCAGAGTGTTAAAGAACCACTGTACTTTGGGAAGATTTAGAACTTTACATGTTTGTGAAGTATGCGCAAACTAGAAGATATGTAGGCCATGAATATAAAAACATTTAAAACATTTTTAGACTTATTTAGTAAGAGCTTTTGTATACTATGAGCCCTATTCTATAAGAAGTGAGTCACGTAAGTCACATAAGTGTCTCAGACCTGTAATTTTGGCTGCGGGTGTTTTTTTCTCTAAATGTCTGGATGTATTTTATTGACTCTTGCCAGCAAATTAAGTCTTTAAGCCTCCACAAGTAAACCACGCTTTTTGCAAGTAGGATTTCAGGGGGGCGTGATCATATGATCTGACAATATTTAAACAAGTCTGTAATCTACTTCTTAGACACAGCCAATAGTAAATGAGTCCGTCATCATGACATCAGTAAAACATGCAAGTTACACGTAATCTGCAATCAGAGGCTACAAATTAATGAGAGCCAATCACATATATAGTTGTGAGCGAGGGGCCGCATTTGCGGTGGTGGAGCATCCCAACGTCCCCGCAAATGCGGATCCTCGCGAAGCGACGGGCCACATTTGCGGTGGTGGAGTATCCCACCACGGCTGTGTTTGTCCGCAAATGTGGACCCTCACGAAGCGAGGGGCCGCATTTGCGGTGATGGAAGGTCCAACGTCGGCAACACACACACACACACACACACAAGACTTAACAAAAAAAATAAATCAAAGGCGCCCCGCACGACTTAGAAAAAAAACAACTGCATCGTACACGTAAAAGCCAACTGCCGCAAAACGAGCCATTCCCAACACTCAAAACCGGGGCATGAAAACAGCAAAAACACAAGAAATAAACACAACGAACACATAAAAAGCTTACTTACATCAAGGGGGGGGGGGGGGGCAACCGGCACCTCGAAAAGTTAATTTACATGTCCATTTAAGTACAAAAAAAACGAGTTTAACCTGCCGAAAATCACCTAAGCGAGAGAAAAAATGGCCGCAGAACAAAACAAAAACGAGGCTTCAGACGTAACTATACTACAGTGACTCGCAAGACTGAAACACATACTATGCGGAACGTACCACACTGATATTAGCCACCATTTTGAACACTACTACGCACAAAATGGCGGATGGAACGCAAATTGTAAGCTGGAACGCAAATAGCGCATGCGTATTTCGTTCTAACGGCCTGAAGCACTTGAAAGTTTATAAATACTGCATACTTTCCAGAAAATTCTACATTTCTACTCAGGTGATGAACGGAGTGACTGGATAGTTAACTGCTGCTGTTACTTGAGAAGAGAATTATTTCCTAATTTCCTACTTTACATTGTGCAAATTACAACTGAGAGGTAAGCTATAATATATTACATTTTATTATCAAGACAGGACAAAAAAAAAACATTTTAAGTATGAAAATGTCATTCATATATAGTGACATGTGGCACGCACATTTCTGTGTATAGCCCCTGCAACAAACTGATCTTAACCCAAACTAATTAAACAAGTATATTTAAATGACATAAAAAAAATAAAAATGTAACTATTAAAATGTGATTCATGTATAGTGATATGTGACACGCACATATATGTGTATCATGTATAGTGACATGTCACACGCACATTTATGTGTGTAGGCCCGAAAACAAACTAATGTTAATTAAAACTAATTAAAGAAGTACATTTAAATGACTTTAATTTATTGTAATTCAATATCTCACCTAAAGCTCAATCTTTCTCCTTTTTTTACTATTCAAACAGACTCTGCATCAACAGCGTCACTCAAGAATTTGCACCGTGCATTGTGAACCACAATCCCTTTTAAAGAACACCAAGAAAGAAGAAGAGGTAAGATAGAAAAATACATTACATGCTGAAAAAGACCATGCTTTGCTAAATCAAAAAGAAGAAATATACAATTAACCATTTCACTTTCTTTTTCAAACAGACACTACAAGAAGACCGGCGGATTAAGATTGCCAGGAGGGGACGCTCTGTCATTCGACACTTCAATCAAGGTAAAGTATAACAAGTAGAAGAAATAAAGGAACTATATATGTTTAATTGCCATAATATCCAAAATAGAAAAAACATTCATTTGCACTGTAGAAAAACATTAAAGCTTCATAAAAAAACACTAATTAAGCAAATCAAGTATGCAACATATGGTGGACACAAAACAGGATTGTACCAAAAATCACACAAACACATACCAAAGTAAATTAATATTCTTCTGTACTGTTTAAGAACCTATAAGCCTTACAAAGAAGCCTAAATAAGCACACCAAAAGTGGTGGACACAAAACAGGATAATGCTAAAAACATTACCATCATATCCAAAATAAGAAAAACAGTTATTTAACAAAATACAAAGAAACTACGGCTACAATGAGCTACAAGCACATACAAACAAACTGTTGATAATAAAAAATGTAAAAAACAAACTTAACATCTCAAACTAAACTAATTATACATTATTTTCTTTTACAGATTAATATGGCTACTAACGAGAGCAAACAAGAAAAGAAAAGACGGCAAACTAGAGAACTACAAGGGAGATGGGCCAACCAGCAGACACCAGGGGCCTCATTCTATTAGCGGCCGCAGCCGTTGCGGGGCCGCAAGGACCGGCCGCAAGCTATTCGGCTATTCTATTCCCTTACGGCCGGAGGCTCCGGCAGGCTTGCGGCCGGTGCCTTGCTATCTCTTGCGGCCGCTCGCGCCAGAGGAAAGCCTTTGATCTAAAACGGCCGCAAGAGTTTTGCAATTCAATTCCTCCGGGAAACCTCTCTGCAAGGCTAAAAGCGAGCCGCAGCTTACTTGCAGGAAAGAGGTCCCGCTAGCACCAATTAAGCACATAAAATAGCTCAAATAAAGCCATCCTGCACTTTGCGAAGACTATAAAGGGATTTTAGGTGTTAGAAAAAATAGCACATAATTATCCTGTACTCAAATCCGTAAAATATTTTATTTTTAATATCCGTAAAATATCCATGTAAAAAGTCCAGAGTGCTTGGAGCACCTCAGACACACCCACGCCGCAGCCGGAAAATAAACCGTTAATTTGAACTCTGGTTTGGGCAGATGTGCAAGCTTGAGAGTGGGTTCCTTTTAATCCTCATGTCCCCCAATATGATCCCTAGCATTTACAGAGCTGTACAGTGCAGGCTTGAATTTATTTTTCAGTTTTTATATTTCTGAGATTACGGCCGGTTCCAAGATATGCGGCCGGCCGTAAAAGGAGATCCTTGCGGGGCCGTATAATAGAATCGCGAGTTAACTGAACCCCGCAAGGAATCGCAGCCTTACGGCCGATTTACGGCCGCTAATAGAATGAGGCCCATAAGGAGAAAGAAATTTGACGAGAAAAAGAACGCAAAAGAATTGCAAGCAAAAGACTATCAGCTGCAAAAATTCAAGATACACCAAAAAAATAATAATAAGCAAACAAACGATTTAGAAAACGGTTCCTGAAATGTCAAATATTTATATTGATAATTAAACAACTTTCCAAACATACACATCTCATTGCCGTCATTTTTTGACGGACAAGTCGCTAGTCACATATAGGCGCTCCTTGCCAGCAACTGCGACCCTCGCAAACAACATACGAGACACGTTACCACCCATTGCGACCTCGCAAAAATCGTCCGCAACCCGCGGACATGAAAAAATGAAAAACAAAATAAAAAGAGTTTAGACACTAAAAAATTCTCTAAGCGAGAGAAAAAAAAAGGCAGCCGAACAAAACGAAAACGAGGCTACAGCACTCTAAACACCCAAAACACCACAAGAAACACGCAAAACACCTACGGATATTCTGGCTACAGACGCATACCACACATTTGCCGCCATCTTAGAACAATGCGGAAGTACACAGCTACGCTAACGGTTTCGTCTCGCGCACGCACACTCTTACACTGCACACATTCACCACGCTTACACAGCAGCTCCACACCACTAATGCTCCAGCAACATCAAAACAAATTGTCAGCTCTTCAACAGAATGCTTCAAAATAGGTAAAGTATATTAATTTATTAATGTATTATTTATTTCATTATTATACACCAAACCGCATTAGCTCACTTACAATTTCATTCATTGCCGTAATTTTTTGACGGGCAATTCTCTAGGAAGTAATATTTGCAGATAGGGCTTACAATCAAGCAATCTATAAAATGCATTAGAGCATCTGTTCTAGTCTATGTGGGTTTCATGTGTATGAACCCCTTGAGTCTGTGATCGATACAATTTAGAAATGACAGAAAAAATAATATTTTTGTATTTGCATATTTGTGGGTTTGAGACTGAATTCTAATGTCTTTCAATGCTTTCAAAATCAGTAGTGTGTGTTTGTTTGCTGCTACAGTTATCAAAACTGTCCTATTTAGTACTCATAATATTTTTGTCAGAAACTTGATACTTTTTCTAGTTATGGGTCAAACTTTTTTTGTAAGCTAGACATAACGTTCTAATATAATATTTATTTTGTGTAACTTTAATTATTAAGCCCCGGTAATGTTCGAGCTGTCTAAAGTTCAATGTTGCGTCTTTGGCTGGCCTGTAGTGATTGTGGGCGGGTAACTGGTAAATCAGGATGCAAGTAGCTAACAGAATATGTGGCAATTTTAACTGCGACTTTGAGCAAGTTGTAGTTACAAGACCCCGTAAAATAATTTGCTATTCAATTGGCGTCTTCGCTACCCGCAATCGGTTTGCGGGTTAGAAGCCCAAAATTCCTGCGGTTGTCAAAATTGTAACTCCGACCCATCTAAGCCTTTGATCTTTCAAGCCCATAAATGTTACAAATCGCTATTCAATTGCTACAATTCCTCAAGCCCGCAATTGCCTTCAAACCAGTAAATGGCAAATGTAGAAGAAAATCCTACGAGTATCAGATAGGACTCACAAGGCAGTTAAACACCTGTTTGTAGCATTGTAAAAGCAAGCAAAAAAACAATATTGCACTTTACAAGAAGGGGAAAGTGATGAAAGATATTAATTAAGTTCACAAATCTGCAATGAAAAATTAATTATTTTACGTTTTATTTCCGTGTTATATCAATCTCGGTAATCAAGGAGGTAATACATAGAAGGCCACCCACGTGGACTAGAAAAGTATCGTCATTCATTTTTATTATTTTGTACATTGCCGGATTGCGAGTCCAATCGCAAATCAGACTTCAAAATGCCATGTTTTCCTGATGTCATGAAGTCTCATTTACTATTGGCTGTTTCTAAATCAGTAGTTACGGCCTGGCTTAATTGATCATGACAATGGCCGGAAATGCTACTTGAAGGGTGCATGGTTTATTCAATTGAATCGATCTGTAACTGTTGCAAATTTCAAGCCCGCAGCCTTATGGCCTGTGCGAAGGCAACTGCGATTGAATAGGGACCAATGTTTGTAATAAAATAATGATGCCTGAGGGTATTTACTGATCTATTAAACAGTAAAGGTAGGGGATTGTGAGGAAAGGATTGAGGGTGGAGAGGTGGGTGGAGGATAGAATGGAGGCTTGGAGGGTGGCTTAGAAGAAGATGGATAGATTTTGGAGTAAAGCTTTTAGAGCACAAAATCTACCCCTTTCCCCACAGATGCTCAAAAGCAGACAGCTCATAGCAATAAATGTAATTAATACATTTAAACATTTTTATGCAACCCACAGATGCCTTCAACGACCAGCAAAGGAATCAACATTTTTTCCCATTTAAAATGTAGCTTATTTAATTTTTTCATGCCTAATGATGCAGTGATGCTCTTAGTCATATATATTTGTACTACAGTGGTCCTTTAAGCGAAGTGAGCAGTAATGAGCTACTTCACTTGGTTAGTAAGGTAAGAATTAATAGGGCTTATCATCATATACCTGTCATAGGGTAATTAGAGAGAGCAGTTCATGGCAGATAAGCTATGTTACAGCAACATAGATTTAATGGCACACAAAAAACACCCTCAGGTGTTTCCATTCTATCTACCTACAACTTTGGCTCAATTAAGCATCATGAAAGCTGATCCTAGGCATACTTAAATTCCTTGTCTTTGACCGTACATTGAATGGCTGTACCACCTATGTGATTGATAGGGAATGTCATTGTAGACCTCGGGCAACCCTCAACTGTGATGTCCCGCAATGGGTGCCTTTGGTGCTCATTGCTAGCCTCTCCCCCTCTACTTTCGCCACTCAATGCAGGCATCGGTCAACCTGCAACTTTCTGGCCTTGTGATGAGCACCTTTGGTGCTCACTGCGAGGCTCTCCTCACTCTCTCCCTCGTGTGTCTCTTTGCTCACTCTTCATCCCTTGTGTTTTTCCCCCTTTATCTCCCTCCCCTGTGTCTCTTTCCTGTCCTCTCTCACCCCTGTGTCTCTTCCCACCCTCTCCCCTTCTCCTCCTCTGTGCTTCTGTTTGCATTTACGGGTGTGAAACCATTTTCGGGCTTGGGAAATGTGGATTACCTTCATTGCAAATTGCAGCCCCGTCAAGCCTTTGGCTCTCATTGCTGTCCCCGTCAAACGCGTAACTTTCGGGCCTCGCGATGAGCACCTTCGTCGCTTATCACAAGGCCCACAATGAGCATCTTTGGCGTTCTTTGCGCATGCGCAAGCCTGTAACTTCTGACATTGCGTGACCAACATTCGTAAGTACGACAACTATATATATGATACTTAGACACCCATTACAGCTTCATGTGATTACAGTCCCACTATCAGAACAGATGCTTCAGCAACACTGCAAATGTATCAATGAGAAGTACTTCATTTAATAATAAACTATTTTGAACTATTATTATCTGGCATACAGTTTTCAGTGTATTTAGAGGATTTCATGGTAAGTAAAAAAAACAGTAATTTTCATAAATGTTTTAAGTAACATTCTGGGATAGTACTTACCTTACCTATTACGTTGTCCAGCTGGCTCCATTTTATATATTTCATATTTGAAATTAGTTTTGAAAGAAAAGCCTGTATTTAAAACTTTCTCTATGAAGTTACACTCACTGAACAAATGCAAGTGGACATTATTCTTAAGAATGAATGGTGGTTTGTAACTTGACAGAAAAACAGAGCAAACTTTAACATATGATCGTATATTAAAATATGCTTGAAATGGAAAGTAACAGTGATCTGTAGTTTACTGCAATAGGTATATTATTTTGTGACAAATTTAAATAAAAACAGTGATTTCATTAAAATGTTTAGTGCCTATTTTACATTGTTACAAACTTCTCCCATCTTAATTTCAGGAACTTCATTCAGATCTTCATCCAGTATTTTTCCACAGACATGAATTTGCGGATTCCCTTCCTAGGACACACAATTCTTACTTCAGCCCTTGAAAGTTGACATTAATGTCCTTGTCTGCTTTACGTAAGTGACATGAAAAGCTGAACAAAAATAATTGAAGGGCATTTGTAATATAGCTCTAATAATACTTTTATTTTGTCATGTTAAACATTATAACTCTAGATAGTAAACTAAGGAAAAAATACTTGAATGGTTCTTGATTAATTCAGTATAAAGACTGTATAGATAATGCCAATAAGACACAACCCTGATTAAAGGATGAATATGACAAATGCCTATATAACCACAATAAAAACTCACTGGGGCACATCACTAATTATCAAAGGCAAATATTAGAGATGTTTTCCACATTATAAAGTTATAATGCACTAATGTGTACATTTACATGTCTTAAAAGATGTTAGAAACCCTGTTTCAAGCTCAAAATCTCAAGAAATCCAATGTTCTCATTGCATTCTAAGACTTTGTGACTTGCAAATGAGCTCACAACGTGTTGTACTTTTTAATAAAAAAAAAAAAAAAAAAAAACATTTCAACATAGACACTTTATAGCAATTTTTAGAAAATGTCTTTAGAGAGTCATAATTGCAGCTCCTTATCACAACACTACGATACAAAACCTATATTATAGATGCAGCTGCTGTGGTAGGGTTTCAAGGGCTATACTAGCAATACATAAAGTCAATACTTTATCAAATAAAATAAAAAAATAAAAAATAGATCTTCCACATGATTTTCAGTGCTCTATATGATGATCTACATCAGTTCTAGTCAATTCCATGTACCTGCAAATTTCTTGACAATTTGATTTCATTTACTAGACCACGCTAGAGGAAAACCTTCCACTACAGCCTTTACTACATTGCTTTAAAAGGGACCTGGAAGGATTATGGATTTCTTTTTCATTCTATCGATTTTTGTTATCATTATTATTTAAAAAGGAGCCAAACAATTATGTGATAATAAATCGCTTCATATGATCACTATCCTTCAATAAAATATTTTTTTTGCATGATCCGTCATATTTTCAAAATAAATGCCAACATTTCACAATTTCTGCCAGGGTATGCAAACTTTTGAGCACAACTGTATATGTTCATATTTTATCGCTTTTTGAAAATAGTAAGATTTTAGAAGAGCTGTTTTTTTTCCAATAACACAGTTTTTTTGTGGTAATCACTGGGGAAGTAGGCCTGATAATTGCTTAACAAAAGACATGACAAGAATAGGATGGAAAACTGTGGCAAATAACTAGACAATAACAGCCATGCAGCTCACTAAAGCTACTATGAACCATCAGATAGAGTAGTGATAGCCAACAGGCAGTTTTCATTGTGGCCGACAGCCTGATCTATATAAATGTTAGAGAATGTCCATCATCGACAATAGGGTTCATTTTGTCTCTACACAAAAAGCACATTTCTCGCCAACACACTTATCCTAATTATCTACATTTCTACTACAAAATAATCCATCTTTACATATCTCCCACAGTAAGATTGCCATTTTTGGTAATTGCCTCTAGTCCGTAATTTTGCCTGCGGACTATATATATATAAACATTTAGACACATTCAACTGTCTGTAAGCCGCAACTACAGTCTCACAGCCTCCACACAGACCCCATGCACTCGTATGTAGGAATTCAGGGTGTGTGATCATATCATCTGTCAATATTTAAGCAAGTCCGTAATTTACTTCTTGGATACAGTCAATAGTAAATGAGACGGTCATCATGACATCAGTAAAACATGGAGTTTAGACTTAAACTTAACTCAGACACTACAAATTAATTAGTGTTGAGAAGTAAATTTAGTGATCGTCATCATGACGTCAGTAAACCATAGAGTTCTTTAGCTGGGCTAAAACCAATTGAGTTCTAAGGTCAGTTTTGCAGCTTTGGAAGGCTCGTAGTAATTGTGGGTGGGTAACTCGCAATTGGAATACAAGTAGTTAAATGTAACCAATTGAATATCTGTAACTTTTACAAGCTGCTTTATGAGTCCAAGTAATTGTGATTTTGACCAAATAAATGGGGCCCATAATAAAACAAGATAAGATAGAAACTTGACCAATATTAAAAATTGGTCAAGAATTTACTTAGAGTTATTATTATTTGCGGCTAGTATGTACCTTAGAGCATAGATAATGAGGATATAGGTTTAAACACATAGCCAGTGAGCTGCTTTATATGGCCAGAACATGGCTTGAGTCAAGAAAGTAGCTACTGGGCCCAGCCATCGGAGCTCTCTTTCTCACAAACTGCAACTGGATAAGGCATTGATAATTTGGTACCCTGTGCCATCTTCGTAGAGAAGAAGTCCTACAGTGTCTGATTAATAAAAATGATGTATTATTTATATTTTTAATTTTGGCAAATCTGCTAGTTATTTTTTCATTTAATAAAAGCTATATTATATTGATTCCTTGCAGATAAAATTGACAGCAGAATAGACTGAACTCCACATTATACTAACCAAAGAGGTTGCATTACCGTGGGCCTCATAACTGGCATAACAATGTATGAAATAAAATTAAGAAAAACTACGAACATTGCAAAAAAAAACGACACACAAAAGTGCAGGGATACCAGTGTTTATCATGTATGTTATAATCTGCAGATGTTAAATGATGATTAGTCTCGGAAAATGCCATAAAGCTAGTTTTAATAATTGATTAATAATTAATTAACAACTAATGAATTAATAGTTAATCCTCATATTGCAGATCAGAGGAGATCTTAAAAGGTTGAACTTGATGGACTGAAAGTCTTTTTTCAACCTTAAATACTATGTAACTATAATATATATTTTTTAAATTATCCATGGCACTTTGGTGATGATGCATTTGAGAGGGGTGTTTACCTTCCTGCAAGATCAGTGCTTGTAGTTATCTTTTAGACTACCTACTTCTAAGCATGTTCCAAAAGAAATAACAAATCCCCTAAATTCCTCATGACTGATATTTTTTTTACACTCATAGTATTAACATTTAAAGGGATGATCATTTGAGTAGTACGTTCTCAGCTTTGCAAGCATTTTCAAACACGTTTTAGGAAGGTTTCTAAAATACACACGGTAAAATTTGTCAGATATGTGAAAGTTGACTCATATTTGCTGTTCTAAAAATGGTGAGATAAAGGGAATAAGTGCAGTAGACAGTTTACAATCAATCATATTGTAGTTAATGCAATCTGTAAGTGGTTGACTTCATGACCAAAGAGAAAGTAATGAATAGAGTGTTTCAACAGTAAATTGGACCAAAGTGCTCTTTTTAAACAAGCTGTCTGCTCGAGCTTGATAAAAAAAAAAACTTGTCTTTTTCCTCCAGAGATAGGTAGGTGTGAGGGCCAAACTAATTCCACAACTGCCAAAATTTGTTTATCACTGAAACGAAGCATAAAATAGACTTGGTGTAATGAAAGGATTGGGGAAAACCTCTTTATCCGAAAATCTAAAAAGCAATGTAAACCATTCATTCCTTAATATTAAAGTTTGAAAAAGTGTACAATATTTTACATCCCAATCATCTCTATATAAATATAGATTTTTTGACATTATTATGGGTTATGACCCAGGAGTTATTTCGGTACCTAAAATTCTACCATCAGATAACTGAATAATTATTTTTCACACAAGAAACGTCTGAAAACCTTACATTTACAGAGAATTTTTTTATCCATCATGAGAAATCAAACACATTGCATCTAGCCTTCGACATGTTATACATCAAAACTGGCCACTAATGACAGAGATATTGCTAAAGGGTTAACAGTTCAGTTTTATAAGCACACATTGCTGATTTAACTGCTTTAAAACTATTTAATGACTAATGTTTGTAATATTAAAATAAGTTTGTTATTATGTGATACTTATTTCTTAAGTAAATTGGAGTAAACTCCAATTGTTTGGCACCAATATGGAGGCAGGCACTCCATGTTTATCTAGAAAAATGATGTCCCTAAGATTGAAACGGTTCTCTAGAAGGGAAAACACCAGGATTGGTAGGAAATGCCAGTACAAAAATGCAATGATTAAGAATGGTATTAATTTTATTTATATTGTGGTAGTGAATTATTTGCAGACATTTCTTATCCAATTATGCATTCAAAAGGATGGTAACTAATCAGGGGACTATAAAAGTATGAATTACTGTGTCACGAAATGATGCATGTCTAAAAGTGTATCACCAACATGAAAAGTTTAGGAAGCACTGATGTAATGGGAGTCCCAAATATTCCATAATACATTTGTATTTATTTCTTTATTTCACTGCACTTGTCACATATTTAAAGTGTGCAGGAGTTGTATAATGGTCACTCCCTGCAGTCTTTAGACTCATACTTGTAAGACTTTAGATGATGTTCAGGTGAATATTAGCAACTTGTGGAACTTTAGTCTGTAGCCATACTGATCTTGTGTTAACACAAAAGGACAGTATAAGATAATGCAAACTGAATTCACAGTGACTTGTGAATGATTTCTCCATAGTACTGTAAAAATGTAACCCGTTTCCAGATGTTGAGATTATACTGTACATATGCATAACTCATTACTGCATAAGGGATTGCTGAATAGGACCTGACTGTCTTGATATCAAAAAGGTCAAGCAAAATCAGGAAAAATCTTAAAAACAACCAAAATAAACTATGTATAAATTACATATTTTTTAGATTAAATGAAAAAATATATATATTTGTCAGATACTTCATAAAATGTTTTAGAAAGCTGTGCATGATCAAGAATGCATGTCTAAAACCATGATGTATACCGTACGATTATGTATTGTTATATAGGAAATGTATTTTCAGCATGAAACCTCAGGTTAATACTAATTTCTCCAATTTTTCAATAATCATTATGTACTGTCAGTGATGGAATAATACTCCATGACATATGATACCGAATTAGACTGAGCTACTGCATCCTTTTCAAAAGTCTCACTGAAATTAATGGAAGCTTTATCCTAATGTTTAAAAAAAATAATAAGACCCCATCTGTGTGCTATTATGTTTGGAATATCCATGATAGTTTTGACCAATTGCACACAGAACAATAATAATCATAACACAATAATCTGGCTCCTCTTCTTCACTGCCCCGTCTGACTGCTGGCATACCTCAAGGTTCACTCATAGGTCCCCTCCAATTCTCAATATATACATCCCTTGGTACCTTAATAAAATCATATGCATTTTAGTATCCTATGCAAATTACCTCTTAGCAGCAGATCTATCCGGCACTCATCTAGCACGTTACCAACTGCCTATCAAGCATATCCTCATCGATGCCTGCGCGTCAACTGAAATCCAACATGTCAAAGATTGAGTTCCCAATCTTCCCACACTCTACTACAACTTCCACTTGTCACACAAGAAACAACTAAAGTTCTAATCCATTCTCTCATCATATCAGACGTTGACTACTCACTCTTTGCTAGCCACCCCATCGTCCATTTGTCTCCAGTCCAATCCACTACATTCATTTACCATACTCAACGCTTAGTGTCTCTGGCACCTCACTGCAAGCCACTCCATTGGCTTTCCATAGCCTCCAGAATAAAATGTAAAAAAACCTGAACATATAAAGTCCTTAACAACATTGCACCCCCTTATATCTCTTCCCTTGTCTAAAAATATTTCCCAAACCGGCCTCAACACTCTGCTAATGACCTTCTTATTTTCTACTTTTACTCCCAACTTCAGAACTTTTCTTGTCCTGCCACTACTCTATTGAACACATTGCCTTGCTTCAGTAGACCATCTTCCTGCCGCAAAACCTTAAAAAACTCACAAAGCACGCATCTGTTTAAAAGCGTGTATCACCTTCAGCCTTAATATGCACAACTGCATACTCTACAGCATAAAAATATTCACACAAAGACAAACTACAGTGTAACACACAGACACCTCCACTTACATCTGCCTGTTGCCTTATGTACATCTTGCATCTGTTACAACCTAACTTTACTGTCTAGACTGCAAGCTCTTGTGAATATGGACCTATCTTCAGTTGCACCAAGCTGTCTGCGGATCCATTTCTTTCTTGTCTTTATTACACCGTACCTTCACTTGTATTTCTACTTACCTTTTAATTTACACTCTATTCTACGCTCCTGAAAATGTTGGTGCTTTATATATATATATATATATATATATATATATATATATATATATATATATCATTGCAGAGTTACTTTAATACAAGGGTATACCATGGGTGAAGCATACACAAAAGTAAGCCTTAATGTGCCAATACTCACTTTGTATATCTATCATGGGACATGAATGCTGCGGATACTCTTTTCGAGTTCGACATGATATTTAAAACAAACAACAACCCTAAACCACAGCCAACAAATTATTTTTATGTAATATCAACTCCAATTCAGTTTTATCTTGAGAAAATACAAGACATGACTTCTCACTCTGATGTCATCAATATACCTCACTAATTGGTAGGAAGTTCTGAGGGTTCATCTAACCAGCACAGGACCCACAGTCATAACCGGCCTTCATCACCAGTCATCCCTCCTCCATTGCTACAGAAGCCTTACATGGTTGCTAAGCTACCACAGTAATAACCTGAGCAGGATTAATATGGCAGAACACAATAATGGTATTGAATTTGAACACAAAATGCATTTGTTTTCCATACAATGGCTCACTGGTTTATGAATGGTAGTAGCAGAGGGGCTGATAACATTTCAGTACTGGCTAGAAAGTCTAATAATTCTTACTTTATAGACATTTTTAAATCTTAATTTGCATTAGGCCCCTAGTCTGCTAGACTTCTGCAATTAAATTACACTCAATAAAATAGGGAAATGTAACTTATAAAAGATACAGCCCATTACCATTTACAAGAATGCAATTTAATGATTTGCAAAAACTTTGTTGTGGGAACATTTTGCTCCTAATTTAAAAAGTGAAAATATGCAAGTAACATTTGTAAGGTACACTCTGTGATATTGAAAAGAATTTCCAGTGGACAGTTCTGACCCATTCTTCCTACTGTGCCAGACTGCCTTGTCTTAGTTTGTCCGACACATTCCCATTTGAAACATTTTACTTTCCTGACTAGGCATTTCAATCCACACTTTTGTCAAAAACATAATGTAACACAACATGTCTACTTGTCTTTCTAGCATCTACTTTACGCGCATGAAAGCTGCACTGGGTATTCTCTACAGAGCGTCTCAATGGCCAAATTAATTTTTGCTTTTCTAAAACTGCCAAGATCGGTACTAAATGAATATTTGCCAAGCTGAAAAGCTCTCCAGTAATAAAATCGAGAATCAGAAAATTATGCCAGCTAAAGTAAAACTGGGTAAACTTGTTTTTGCTGAATAAACCATGTTTAGTAGTAGTAATGGTCAATGGACACACTCATGCAAGTATGTTCAAAATAAAATACCTTACATTATGTGATCACAGGGCGCTATTTGCAATACACACATATATACACATATAATCATGCACACATTCACAAAGGTAATCAAATCAGCCTATTATCAATATGGAACTTCAAGCACCCTTTAATGCACGTGTTCAGTCACCCTGATTGACTCACCTGTGCACAGAAAGGATATCTTCAAATCCAGGTTTGTGTGTGGCCCGACAGGACCGAAATTGCCCACCAATGCTTTCTAAAATGACTAGCAATTCTAAAATGACTAGCCATTTCTCATATCAAGACGAGAATTACCTGTTATTTCAAGGCTGTACTCTGTGATTTTTTATGATAAAAAGTAGCATTTCTGACAATACTATAATTTTTATAAAAATCCATAATCAGAAGCCAAACCTTCTGATGTATAACACTCACTTTTTGAACTACCTTCATTCCTGTGCACTTACTTTAGTCACTATTCACTGAAGTTATGGCTCCAGGCTTTAGCATTTGGGCAACTGAAGTTACTGATTATTGAAATTATATATATATATATATATATATATATATATATATATATATATATATATATACATACATACATACATACATACTGTACATACATAGGAGTGGACAAAATATTGAGCTCTTGGGAGCCAGAAATATATTTAAACATAGATATAAATATTTTGTTTCTAGAAGCCTTCATAGGCTATATTTAGGAAAAGAGGTAGCTGTGAGTGTCCAGTGTCTAGATGAATAATTAGAGTATTGCAGTATATAGTGATATCCGCTGACAAGTGGCAAGCTTTCAAGAGTTGTACCTCTCTTTATCAAGTCAGAAGCAATATTGATTAAGTTAAGACGTAAAATAGAGAGCAGAGATTCAAAGTAATGCCACGTGGGACAGGCATCTTAAATGATGAACTGCACAAGGTTTGAAATAAGAGGGCAACTAGTATAAGTAAGGGCCAAGTCAGTATTGCTTCTGATCTGATAAAGAGAGGTAAAACTCTCGAAAGTTTGTCACTCTAACTAAAATGTTTGTTCACTAAAAAAAGGTATTACTGTATACTGCAATACTTTGATTATGCATCTGCTTTGATGGAGGAACACAATAAAAGAGGCTGTAATAATTTACTAAGTTTTACTACAATTTCAACCAGTACTACAAAACTAATAAATTAAAACAAATCAAAAGAAAATAATAGACCTAGATTTCACTAAAACACAACCTTAATTGACATGCAGTTCCCTCACTGTCCAGCGCTTATTCAGCTAAACCTGGGTGGAGAAAAATAAACTTTGAACTAGTTTGTTAATCTCTAGCCTGTATATTTCTTCAGGAACCCAGGTCTGCACTGTGCTCCAAGCAATCATCAGCTGCAAGCTGCTGTGTCTTTTTCTAGCTTCACACACCTGCACATACTTCTATATGTGTGTGTCTCTTTTACCAACTCAGACCAATTGCACGTGTGTTTGTCTTCCTTCGGAATCAGAAAAAAGGCAGACATCAGCAGTCCCACCCATACTTCAGGAGCAGTCTTAAATCATGTTTTCTCAGGCGCATCTAATCAAGGGGACACAGGGGAGGGAGAGGGGAAACGAGACACGAGGGGGGAAGGGGGAATGGAGAGGGGGGGAAAGGGAGAGGGGGGGAAAGGGAGAGGGGGGGGAAAGGGAGAGGGGGGGAAAAGGGAGAGGGGGGGAAAAGGGAGAGGGGGGGAAAAGGGAGAGGGGGGGAAAGGGAGAGGGGGGAAAAGGGAGAGGGGGGAAAAGGGAGAGGGGGGAAAAGGGAGAGGGGGGAAAAGGGAGAGGGGGAAAAGCGAGAGGGGGGAAAAGGGAGAGGGGGGAAAAGGGAGAGGGGGGAAAAGGGAGAGGGGGGAAAAGGGAGAGGGGGGAAAAGGGAGAGGGGGGAAAGGGAGAGGGGGGGAAAGGGAGAGGGGGGGAAAGGGAGAGGGGGGAAAGGGAGAGGGGGGGAAAGGAAGAGGGGGGGAAAGGGAGAGGGGGGGAAAGGGAGAGGGGGGAAAGGGAGAGGGGGGGAAAGGGAGAGGGGGGGGAGGGAGAGGGGGGGAAAGAAAGAGGGGGGGAAAGGGAGAGGGGGGAAAGGGAGAGGGGAAAAGGGAGAGGGGGAAAAGGAAAGGGGGGGGGAAAAGGAGAGGGGGAAAAGGAGAGGGGGGAAAAGGAGAGGGGGGAAAAGGAGAGGGGGAAGGAGGTACAGGAGACTCAAGAAAGGGGATGGGGAAAAAGGAGACACAGGTAAGGGAGATGGGGAAAGGAGACACAGGGGAGGGAGAGGGGGGCAAAGGGAGAGGGGGAAAATGGAGAGGGGGAAAATGGAGATGGGGAAAATGGAGAGGGGAAAAGGGAGAGGGGAAAAGGGAGAGGGGGAAAAGGGAGAGGGGGGAAAGGGAGAGGGGGAAAAGGGAGAGGGGAAAAAGGGAGAGGGGAAAAAGGGAGAGGGGGGAAAGGGAGAGGGGGGAAAGGGAGAGGGGGGAAAGGGAGAGGGGGGAAAGGGAGAGGGGGGAAAGGGAGAGGGGGGAAAGGGAGACGGGGGAAAGGGAGACGGGGGAAAGGGAGACGGGGGAAAGGGAGACGGGGGAAAGGGAGACGGGGGAAAGGGAGACGGGGGAAAGGGAGACGGGGGAAAGGGAGACGGGGGAAAGGGAGACGGGGGAAAGGGAGACGGGGGAAAGGGAGACGGGGGAAAGGGAGACGGGGGAAATGGTGACACAGGGGAGAGAGGCCGGGAAAGGAGAGACAGCGGAGAGAGGGCGTGGAAGGAGACACAGGGGAGAGAGGGCGGGGAAGGAGACACAGGGGAGAGAGGGCGGGGAAGGAGACACAGGGGAGAGAGGGCGGGGAAGGAGACACAGGGGAGAGGGGGCGGGGAAGGAGACACGGGGAGGGGGGGAAGGACACACAGGGAGAGATGGGGAAAAATTATTCCCATCATTCTTGACGGGCAATTTCCCAATTATATATATATATATATATATATATATATATATATATACATATATACACACACACACATACATACACACACATATATATATATATATATATATATATATATATATATATACACACACATACACATACAAACACAATATTACTTATACACAATCAGTGATGCAATAGTTTTCTGAAAAGTCTCCATGCAATACAAAGATAACTTCAGTTACTATACCTACTCCAATACTGTTCTAGCAAGCATATCAGCACAATATTTAAGCATATAATATTATTTTGATTTTTCACCCTTGTAAACACATTATCTTTGTTTATTATGATTGATGTTAACCATTGTCTTATTACACATATCCTTTCTCAGTAAAGTTTACTGTCACTACCATACACAGCTATACAAATAATTCTACTGATTACTTTATGGCAATAATGGAGAATACTATATCGTCATACGCTGGTATTCCTCGGTTTTGCAAGTTTACATACTGTATAAACATTCCTCAATTTTGGGAAGGAATCTTTGATTCCTCACATTACTGTGAATTTCTCTATGAACTTTGCTTCTCACAAACCACTACAAGACACTGCCATGGATCCCAGTATAACACAATTACAAATAAATATAATGCACATGAATGTACACAATAGCCTTATTTTCTCTTCAAATAGCATGGTCAAACAGTATATTATTAACAGGATATTAATAAGAATATACAGTATATTCAAACCATACATTATTACCATTACCAATATTTTTTTTTCAGACTCTAACTCTACTCTCAAGCAGTGGACATCTAAAACAATGCCATATAATTATGATACCCTTTAACTCTGTTGAATAGATATTACATTTGTATCATATATTTATTAATAATCATAACAACTGCATATAAAGGTTAATACATTTCTATATTTTTACCTTCTAAAAAGTTTCTCATTATCTAATGAAGTTGTTCAAAAGAGTATATTTTACACATATGACAATGGTCCTTTAAATCATTCCTGATTTCATGTGCCATCAATATTATATTTATCATTGATCTTGGAACCTGGTTCATAAATCTACGATGGAAACATTAAAACTATGATTTTGTATGGGTTAGCTTGCACATCTCATTAGACTGATTTATGTTAATTTTCTTAGTTCCTATAGTGTACTGCATCTTGGATCAATAGTAAAAAAGTAAAGCAAAAAATAAGTGTTTCTGTAGCACTTCTTGTTAACACACTTGAAGTTGCACTTGCACTCAAAAGAACACACTAATGCCGGATACAAAGAATATATATATATATATATATATATATATATATATATATATATATATATATATAATATATCACTTTGCTGCTACATCAACAATTTCAAATCAGTAATGTATTGTTGTTTCTAATTTAAATTAACCATGAAAAAACAATGAGTATGAAACAATTCATAACCATTCAAATGTAGCACAATAATACACTAGCACAAAATCCTAAGAAATACAATGTTCCCACTGCTTTCTGGGAAACTGGCTGGAACCTTCAAATGAGCTCAATGTATAATCCCTGATTTAGGTAGCACTGTTTCAACCTTTAGTGACTTGTTTCTAATGCACACTAGTATCTTTTTTATACACACACATATCACATATATATTTGTCAGCGTACGAGTTGTTGCTAACGCTTGCGGGCTCGCGCAGCTAGCCGCGGGCCTCGCGTAGCGACGGCCTCAGTTGCTGGCAAGGAGCACCAAAGGCTCTCCTTGCCAGCAACTGCGACCCTCGCAAACTTTACGTCGCAACGCAAACAACACACCAACTACGACCCTCGCAAACTTTACATCGCAACGCAAAAAACATACGAGACACGTTACCACACATTACGACCTCGCAAAAATTGGACGCAACTCGCGAACATGACAAAATTCAAAACACAATAAAAACACACAGCACATACATAAAAAGCTTACTTACAGCAAGAGGGAGCATCCAGCACCTCAAAATAACAACTTACACCGTCATTTAACTAAAAATAAAAGAGTTTAGACACTAAAAAATACGCTAAGCGAGAGAGTTAAACTGCCGCCGAACAAAACGAAAACGAGGCTACAGCACTCTAAACACGCAAAACACCACAAGAAACTCGCAAAATACCACAAACGACCTACGGATAATCCGCTAAGACGCATACCACACATTACCCGCCATTTTACGACAATGCGGAAGTACACAACTACGCTAACGGTTTTGTCCGCCATTTTACGCCAATGCGGAAGTACACAACTACGCTAAAGGTTTCGTCTCGCGCACACACACTAGTACACTGCACACTTTCATCACGCTTACACAGCAGCTCAACACCACTAATGCTGCAGCAACATCAAAACAGATTGCCAGCTCTTCAACACAATGCTTCAAAATAGGTAAAGTATATTCATTTATTAATTGTATTATATATTTCAGTAGTACACACAAAACACCATTAGCTACCTTACAATTTCATTGCCGTCATTTTTTGACGGGCAATTTGCTAGTATTATATATACACATGTATTATATACGTATACATACACATGCACATATATATTACATATTTATATACATATACACAAACAAACATACTACACAACATAGTCTTACCAGTCTCTGTTACAGTCTCCTGGCTTTTTGTTTCTTCATCAGTTGAACCGCTGTAATCCGCAATTGGAACAGTATCAAAAGGCACAGTATCCTCACTGTATCAGAGACAATAAACAAATAAATTAAATGTGTTAACACCATACATAGTTACATAGTAATTGAGATTGAATAAAGACTTTTAGTCCTTCAAGTTCAAACTTTTTAGATCTCCTCTGATCCTTATAATATGTGGATTATTTCTTAATTCTTAATTGATCCAGAGGAATACAAAAAGAAAAAAAAACATTGAAACTTTGCCAATTGTCTCATAAGTGAAAAAAAAATCCCTTCTGACCCCAGATACTGGCGATCGAATTCCACCCTGGATCAATACTCCCTCTTTAATTATCCAGGATAACCCTGAATGCCCATTATATTCAAAAATATATCCAAACCCTTTTTAAAGTTAGACACAACTACTCGTACTGGGAAGAACGCTTTTCTTTCTTTAAGGTTTACTTGACAAAGCCGTTTATTGACCCTGGATAAAACTTATTGTCAGTTATTGTTATGATTTGTAACGCGCCAACATATTCCGTAGTTAGTATATAGAAATTCAATAAAGCTTTTAAAAATAAAAAAAACAGCAGAACATGTAGAAAGTGCTCAGAGATTTATTCGACAAGCTCTGTGAAGATATTGAAGTATAAATAC
The DNA here is from genome assembly GCA_027410445.1 of Discoglossus pictus. Classification (NCBI taxonomy): domain Eukaryota; kingdom Metazoa; phylum Chordata; class Amphibia; order Anura; family Alytidae; genus Discoglossus; species Discoglossus pictus. The sequence goes on from CM050163.1 coordinate 491,509,093, forward strand.
TTAATAATCACAACCAAGATCAGACTCTCCATATTGGACACAAAAGATGAAAGATAGTCTATATACCATTTTGGTTGTACGGTTTGTTGGGAGTCTGATTTTTCCTTCAGACTCCTTATCTTTTCTTTCTTCTTGTTGAGTACATAAGTAAACCGCGTATAAAGGTCTTGTTCTAGTTCTTCTTTGGCAGTTACAAATTTATCTAGTCTGAAAGAAAATCAATAGCAATATTAGTTTATTTTCAGTTCACTTATAAACTGGTAACGATCGTTTTTATGACACTACTTGTGCTGCAAAATATGTTGCTTTATAGATAAAGATAATAATACAGTTGAGTCACATTATTATGACCACCAACGCATATCCCCAATAACTGCCATGTGCAGCACAGACAGACGGGAGTTTAGTAAAATGCTGCTAGGTTGGCAAGGGTATCTGGAGCCATGCAGACTGCAGTGCATCTGACAGCTGCTGAAGAGTGCATGGTGGAGGATCCATACGGTGAACATGTTGAACGAGGTGGTAACACAGGTGCTCGATGGGGTTCAAGTCCGGGCAATTTGGAGGCCAAGGAAGTACTTGGAAGTCTTAATCATGGTTCTCCAACCACTCACAGACAATTCTGGCTGTAGGACATGTTGCATCCGCTCCAGGGAAGACAGTCAACATGTATGGCGTACTTGATCTGCGAGGATGGATGGATAACTCAATGGGTTGAGAATGCCTTCCAGAGGTATGAGTGGACCCTGACAATACCAAGAAAACATCCCCCAGATCATAATGCTGCCGCCATCAGCTTGTGTTCTTCAACAATGGTTGCAGAGTTTTTGTTCTTGGAAGTTTTGCACCTGACACGCCAACGTCCGTCCAGTCAATAGAGCAGAAAACGTGACTCATCAGAGTAGGCAACCTTTTCTGATGTTGCACAAATTGAGACCATTTCTGACAATGAACACATTGACCAGCTGTTTGCTTTGGAGCCCCATACGCAAAAAGGTTCGCTGTACTATAATTTTAGACACACATCTGGAAGCCCAGTTGTTTTTTTGGATGAGGAGTTGCTCAACTGTAGCATATCGGTTGGCCCTCACACCCCTTGCAGCCGACATTCACTTTTTACATCATTGGGACATTGTCCTCCACAGACCCCGTTTTTTGCAATGGTGTCGTTTGTCCAGTCACACTACACTGTAACCACAGTAGCACACAAACAGTTCACAAACTCCGCTGTTTCGGAAATACTGCCATCTTTGGCCCGAAAGCAAATGATGATCCAAATGATCACCCTTTTCAAAGTCAGATAAATTGCACGTTTTAGCCATGACAGTGATAAGTGATAGGTTTGCAGAATACCCACCAAGCCAGCTCATGACACGTGCCGTATTTCATTAGCTACGAGCTGCTGATGTCAAAAGTAGGCGGTGATCATAATAATGTAACTCAACCCTGTATAACAAATAATATTTTTTCATAATGAAAAACTGTTCCCCGGGAATGGTAAATTTAAGATACTCTGCTCGTGAAAAGTATGGGTAGGGTCAACTGGCTGTCCTTGCATAAGTGAATGTTCTGTTGTAAACAAATTAAAGGCAAATTGATTTTTAGTGTCAATTACCCATAAACTAATTTTACTAACTCTTGCGTCATTACATTTACAAAAAGACAATGTAATGGATAGTTTTATCATTTTCCATTTCCGATCAAATATTTTTTAATAATTGGGTTTCTACTAAGATATCAAGATTCTCTATGATTATTAGTGTTTTATTGCATTCAGTGATATTATTCCACAAGTGATCATATTGGTAACTTGCTTTTGTTGTTCACAAAACTTAATCTTTTCGAGCTCCAAGTAGGGCTAAATTTTAAAGAAATTGTATTGATGTTCAGATTGTTTGGATCCTTTTATTTGCTTACACCATGTCTAAGGCACAGAAATACAAACATAGACAGCTTGGACATTTTCCAATTCTTATAAATTATAAAGATTTTCTTTGAAGTTAAGAAAAATTAGTGTACAACACTTTTGACGCCACTTGGAAAAGTGTCAAGACGTCCTCTTTCTGTATGAATTTTCTTATAGAACTTGATGATTATGTGTAATGCTTGAGATGTTATAGATACTAATCATACCTCTGGATATATTATTGAACAATTATAATTATCTCTCAAAAATGTGTCCTGAAAAATTGTAATCTACACCTGAAAAAAGTACTACACAAAGCCTGTAAGTTTATTTCTAAATCTGATGTAGCTCATTCTCATCCTAATACTAATCTTGATTCTTGTGTTCTCTACATGCAATATATAACAATTATGCAAATAAGATTCCCTTGGCTTATCTAGTCTAAACGCTTTCATGACTATGGTGAAGACTCTCTATTCGATCAAAAGGTCTAACATATAATGGAATCTAAATAAACTGTACATAATAATGTTATAATATTAAAGAAAAGCTTACTTGTTGTGCATATCATTCCAGTCACATCGGAGCCGTTCATTTTCCTTTTGCAGGTGTTCATTTTTGCTATACAATTCGGTCGCACAGTTTAAACAATGGTCAATCAATTCTTTGATGACTTCTGCAGGGTTACTTGCGCTTCGAAGTCTTAATGATCCCAGCTTAAACTTTAAAAGAGATAAACAAAAGTGTTACTGAAGAATAGAACACACCAGACAAATGATGCATTGGCCATATGTACTAAGGTGAGAGGTCTTGGAGAGGTTAGGTCACATAATCGTGAATCTCCCATGTAGGATAACATTGGGAGAGGAGATAATTTTCAAAGGATCTATGAACCTCTCATTAGAGTGCATTTGACCTCATTTTTATTATTTCATGAAGCCATATATTTTTATCACATCAAATTAGTTATTATACACACTTTATTTTTATTTAATTACTAAAAGGCAATGAATACACAGTAGATTTGATTAACTTGATCTTATTGTACCTATCTAAAACATTCCTAAACATTGCTAATATTTATATCAACACAGTTTATAGACTGTCCTTTGTTACATGGCCACTGAAACACTCACCATATGGTTAATCTAGTTTTGATAATGATGATTAATGTTATGTTTCAAACTGATGAAGTTAGTTAATGTGTTGGTAAGGATAGGTTTAAGGACATAGGTTAAACAGCACTGCAATCAATGTACAGAAGTCACTCGGTTAACCAGAACTCAAGCAACCAGGAAAAAAAAACACTGTACTTTAAATACAAATTAAATTATACAGGGCTCAACAAGTGCCAGGAGCCAGGTTGTCATGCCACAAAATGCTTACAGGCACCTAGATTTCATTCACTGTATGTCTCTGCCATTCAATGTTACCTGGAAGCAGACAGGCATGAGTGACTGAGCCCGGGCAGTGTTGGGGTTACTTTCACCGGGGTCAGCACAGCACCCTCCAGCTCAATGTACATGTGTGTAAGTAAGGAGTGAAAGCTGCTGCTGCTAGAACAGCCCTCAATGACAAATATAGTTAGCAGAGCAGCCTATGTGCAGCCCATCTAGGCCTCTTTTAATAGTAATTCTCAAGTAACCAGAAACTACATTTATCCGGCATCTACCAATATCTGTGGGTGCAGGATAACAGAGTCTACTCTAGTAAAAATAAATTATTTTCTCATTTGAAGATTGTTTTTTTGGATTGGCCTTTTGATTTTGTGTTAAAATGTATAACAAAGTGACAGATCGGAAAATATGCTTTTTACTAGCTAGTGAAGCAAATTACTACTCTGTAGCAAAAAAACTCTGCTTTAAGTTTAAAGGGGCACTGTAGTAAAAATACTTTTAGCATATACTTAAAATGTCACATTATAATTTTATTTTGCTAGAAAATGTACATTAAATATAGACGTGTGGTATGGTTTTCTCCCCCTCTTTCTTGATATGTCAAATGAAGCAGAGGGACAGTGAGCCATTTTGTTTTAACTTAAGATAAGAATACACAATTAATAGTGTCTCTGTTAGTTCTTTTTTACTCTTGCTCTTAACTTATTGGTAAGTAAAGACCTATCAAACATATTGTCTGTGCGTGTGTTGTTTTAGTGTTTATTTACTTCAATTAATATATGTTCTTTTTTTGTATAAAACATGTTCCCTTGCATAAAAGAAATGTTTGGACTACCGTGACTCTTTAATGGCATTAGGCTATTAGTTGGCTAGCTCCCAACGCCTACTGTATATGACATATGAGTGATGCTCTTTGGAAGTCTTTCAGCTTCAACTCCTATGTAAAAAGTTCATCAGGCTCAGATCCTAAAAAAGCTGATTGTCTGGAGAAATCCTTAGAGATAAAGCACAATCTGAGATCCTTAGACAGGTCATGGCACGAGCGGATATAAAGAAGTACTTTGTGTCTGAGGCTCATCTACTAGCCAATTTTTGGCTCCTATTGAATCAGAAAATGGTCCGTTCCTTTTTAATATAGATCACACGTTTTGCAAACCACTTTGGTGAGGGGTATATTCATTTCTGAAGAGTAATGCTTGCATTTGCTGATGCAAGTACTCTGCTTCTGTGTATATTAGGGGGCAGGGGGTGGTGTCAATTTCAGTCTGTTTCGCTTATCTAACAAAATTCTCTGAGTTTTCCCTGTTCCCTCCTCCTTCAACCAATGATAAATAAAAACACAATCTGGATCCAGCTCTCAGGAAGTGGTATAACAAACATGAAATGGATTAAAAGTTAAATTTAAATGTTATATTTGTTATAACAATTTACATATTGTCAGCCTTATTAAATTACGATTCGGCCAATTGATTAGGGCTCTATATAAGCACATAGCATATTTTTTTTTACAGAAGTTTTTAATTAATTTAATTTTAGTGAAGACCTTGCTTTTGAATAGAAGTTCACTAACTAAAAACTTCTGTAAAAAAATATGCTATGTGCTTATATAGAGCCCTATTCAATTGGCCGAATCGCAATTTAATAAGGCTGTAAAGATCTAACATTTTTGTAATCTTGTAGTGCTTCAAAAGAAGTTATTATAAATATGGAACTATCTGGATCCAGCTCTCAGGAAGTGGTGTAACAAACATAAAATGGATTAACAGCACTTTCAAAAATGTTGATTTTCCTAAACAAATATGTTTATGGGCTGTCATAATGTTAAGGAAATTAAAAAGCCCAACTCTATTTATTAATAAAACTGCTGAAGTGACATATCTAGAAAGACCGACTTAATCTTTAGAAAATTGTTTACCACTATACAACAAAAAAAATGTTGTTTACCACTATACAACAACAAAAATGTCACCATGAATAAACACGGAGCAATTTAAATGAATGACTGATCATATAAGATATTCATCAAAAAAGTAAACATTTGTAACCTACTTGTTTGGATTTCCTCAGTTTAATAAATGTGTTTCTGTTATTTTACTTGGTTGGATTTTGAGTTGTAATTTTTTGTAAGAAAAACAAAAAATAGACTGGGATCAAAGTGAAAATTAGAACTTTATTTGTTATATGAGATCTGTATTTGGTGACACCAGATAACTACCGTATATTACAATTGTTTTGGCATTGGTTCTTATTCAAAAATATTTAGAGTAAAATAACATTAAAAGAACTTGCATCTCACAATAGTCACCATCCCTGGAGAAACTTAAGATGAGCAAATATAGCAATGGACATCCACAGTAAAGAAAAAATACCTAATACATGGAACACTGTACGTTATTACGGGCTAACAAAATTTTGCAATAAATAAGAAGATTCAGGGGTCTTTTAAATCTGACTCTCTATCAAAAGTGCATTCTGAATCTCATGAGTAATAGAAGCAGAGATGTGCAATATGTGAAAATTGTCATTATAATATCAAGCTCTATATTAATAACTTTGTTCCTCACACATGACAACAATGTGTGTGGGTGACAGGGATTAATGGGTATTCCCAGTTGGACATGTGTTTGCACTCTACAATCTGTCAGACACACTAACACATGATTACATCCACTATTGATAATCCTGTTTAGCTGGCTAAGGTATAGTAGTATCTGAATTCTTTTGATACTCAGTATTACTCTACACGGTGCTCATTACCAAAGGGACATTGAAGGTTTTGGGATTTCACTAGGAATATAATATACCTATGTAACTATTTATTTTAATGTATTTTATTAAAAGCTCTGTTTTTTTCTGCCTAAAACCGTACAAATAGTTCATAAATGGGTTCTCCCATCTGCAGCTCATAAAGACAGTGTACTTTTAAGTACAGGGTGTGTAGTGTCTCATAGTAACCAATCAGTGGCAACATTCTGCAACATGCAACTTCATAGAGGTTACTGACAGGCTATTTTGAAACACAGTGTATTCATGAGCTGCATGAGCTATTGTATAATTTTAAAACAGAGCTTATTAGCACTTCTTAATAACACATAAATTACATAAATACGTACAGATGTACATTGTATTCATAGTGAAATCCAGAAATCTTCCATGACCCTTAAAGGCATATCTAAGTTTCCTGGATTATGAATGTATCCGATAGAGGAGAATTAGTAGTGTATGCAAAAAAAATGGCATGAAAAAATCCCAAAATAAACATTTAAACACTTACATTGAAGTCAGCAAAATGTCTTGTAATTTCTGACAGTTGCAAATTAGGGTTAACACCCTCCAAACCCAGGCTAAATTGCATAACATTTAAAATGGTTTGTTTTGACCAATCAAATTAGCTGAAACATTTGATTTAAACTCTGGGGTTCATGTTTGTGCTGTAAATCAGCCTGGGATATGTAGTGTATCCCTGATATGTGCTATATATGGCTGCTGAAATACAGACAGGAAGTTACCAGGAGACCGGCTGAGCAAGCATGCTGATTGGAGGGTATCAGATGTCTGTGTAGACTCCCGTGTCAACATAACAATTAGAGGGATTTTTAGATATAAGTGACGTGCTGCATGCATATAAGTTGCTTTTTGCCTAAGGATTGCAGAAATGTATTAATCCATTAAACTTGTATATGCCTTTAAGGATAGTGAAATGCCCTTAAATATAGAATTACAAAGTTGTACCTTTAACTGTGATTGACAAACTAACAGGATATAATATTTTGAATGTATAACTGTTCAGGGTGTGTCTGTCACCCAAAAAGCATTAGAACCATATGAAGAGGAGCAAGTAGAAAAGAAGTAAAGACATGAAGGAAAACAATATTTCTGACCAAAAGCATTTGTAATTTTGGACATATTACAAAAGGGAGTCTCACTGCAGTTACTGGTTGCTCTTTTACGTCAGTGTTAAATGTAACCATCTAGACCAGTGGCAGACACATTATTTCACTTGAAGGGCCTCATATGCAGCCCCTGAGTCATGTAAGGGCCTCACAGAGCGTTAAACATTTTATTTCACCAAAAACAAAATGGTAAAATCACTGAAGGAAAGGAATTAATCGATAGCACAGGTACAGATAATGAGATGTATTTCGGAGCACAGTTGGGTATTATTTGATAGTTTAAGAGATATATAATGGTCTGTGTATTGGAGAAGGGCATGCTCACCCACACCAAAGAACAGGCTGGGGCCACATGGGAAGTGCCTGAAGTCCACATGCAGCCTATGGGCCATCTGTTGCCACCACTGATCTAGACTCACAAATTCTGGATTTTCTAAATCTCACTTGAAGACAAATGAGTGTTTATAGACCGGGATCAGGTCAGAATCTGTTGAATATGACTCACCCATGCCAATATATGTCGACATTGGGTTCAACACCCTAATATTTTGACGCTTTAAAGCGGAATTACACAATGTGTGACCTAATTGGGATGGACCCCTGTTTACTTAATAACTTACAATCATCCTCTAGAGACCAGTGTTTTTTTAAATGTCAGGCAGTCACATCTGATGTTGTTATTTAACATTAGTGGATTATGAATCATAATGTCCAACATACATGCAAGTTGCTGTTCCCATTCATGAGCAGATGGCAGACCTAATGAATTGGTGCTCATTCACTTCCCCACATTTACTGAATGCTCTTCTGAAGAACTAAACTTGAAAAAAAACTGAAAAATAAATGAACATAGCCTTTCACTGAGAATATTATGTGCAATGATTATTAATTGTAAATATCCATTGCCTTACAAAAAAGACAAATACTTATGATTGTATTCTCTGCATTGAAGAGCTCTTCCTTCATGTAGAAGCACAAGACACAAAAATGGCAGCTTCCAATGCATAATTTAATATAACATTTTACATTTTACATATCATAGATCTAACATTTTTGTAATCTTCTAGTGCTTCAAAAGAACTTATACATATGGAACTAAATTGTATTTTTAAACCTGGACCAGTAGTACTGTAGTATTCTTTCCAATGTCTTGTAAACAGTACAACACATTATTTGACAAACTGATTTATAATGGGCCATATGTCTAAATTTTTGAATAACTAAACTAGGCAATATTTTTAGAAATATCAAATAAATAAATATAGCCTCTACATGTTTATTTTTTATACCCAATTATATCTTGTTGCTTTCTCAGGAGGATACATCCTTGTTTACTAATGAGCAAAACACCTAACAAATGCAGGTATAGATGCCAAATTCAAAGTCTACTCCTGTTCAAGGAAGTAGAACCGCAAAAAAACATCGTGGACCAACAGCAGCATATTAAAGGTATTATACTAATGGATATATTAGTTTATTTTCCATTCGAAAAACTATAAATATTTCAAGTGCAGTTATTCAATACAGTATAATTAAACGTATGCACATAGTTGAGTTGATTTAATGGTTTTAAATTAATAACAATATGTTACAAATGTAATGATTACTGGGTGATTTCCTGTAATTTGTTATTTTTTATTCCTGTGTTTAATATCTACCCTCGTCACCAATATCATATCCAACTCTCCTCAGTCTTTATTCTGTAGTAATGATAATAAGTTCCAGCTCTGTCATACCTCCCTTGTTGTCAATATTTCAATGGCAGGCTGGATTTATGCAATAGCAGCTTGACCTTGGCGCTTCTAATTACTAGCATATTTCACTATTTATGATTAAGTACAGTAGCCCTGCATACGGCTTGTCCTTGGTGTTATACATATTTAACATGGTAGTCGTTTCACAATTAATTGTTGTGTAAGCCCAGTACTGAAGTCTTATTGTATATATTTACAAAAACGTTCAAAATATAATTAAGAATAAGATAATAAAAATAATATATTGTGGAATGTATAAAATTAGTCGTTTTAGAGATCAATACAAGTGGTCCTTAGCTTAAGGATGATATACCTTCCTGGGAGGAACTTTAAAAAAGATTTGTATGTAACTCAGATAAGAGGTAATAATAAGAAACTGAAATAATAACAACACTCCTATACTCTAATAATAAGCTACAGAAACTATTGTGCTCTTTTAATTAAAATAAAATAGAACATAAAAATAAACTCATATAAAACGTCTTGGGAGCCTGTTCTTAAGTAGGAGTCGTCTGTAAGTCAGGGGCCATCTGTATGTCTGAAATATGGATTCTTCCTATATCTCTCTCTCATTATGTATACAAGAAAATTAAAAACAGACAATCCAAACAACACATAAAAATTAATACCATATTAGTAAAATTTGCTTATCACTAGCGATATTTAAGTTTCCTGGATTATGAATGCATCTGATGGAGGAGAATCAGAAGTGTATGAAAAAGAATGTTTGCATGGAAAAATACCAAAATAAACATCTAAACACTTACCTTGAAGTTAGCAAAATTTATTGTAATTTCTGACAGTTTAAAATGAAGCTGAACACCCCCTCCAATTTGTTTTGACCAATCCCGTTAGAGAAAGATTCCAGACATAGCACTATGTTAGTTGCTATGGCAACACCAAACAGCATAGCCAGGAAGCAGGGATGAGTCATATACCAGCAGTGACAACACTGCTCTCCTATTGGCTGTGGGGCAAAGCAGCATGGGATATGTAGGCAAAGGAGCCTAGAAAATATAGTGTATCACTGACATGTGACAGGAAGCTGCAGGAAGGAAGCAATAAGGAGATTGGCTGAGCAAGCAACAGCAGGTAAATAGTGGGTTAATATTGATCCCCGGGTGCTGCATGCTGATTGGGGGGGGCACCAGGAAGTTGTGTAGACACCCCCTGGGAGTGTCAACATAATCATTAGAGGAATTTTTAGATATTGATAAAAATAAAATGTGCTGCATACACATAGGCTGCTTTTTGCCTACAGAGTGCAGAAATGTATTAATCCAGCTCACTTAGATATCCCTTTAAGAGAAAATGTGTCCGCTTCTCCCATTTATCACTCTATTGACATGAAAGTCCGTCATTTTAAAGGCTGCTTTATTTTGGAGAAAAAGTATATATGTTATTGAAGTATTTTTAGGTAAAATCTTTATTTTAGCAGATAGCAGTCTCCATGTTTGTATGTGCCACTCTCCATGCTTGCTTGGGGCCTGAGGGAGTGTGGTCTTCTTGTTATTTTATCTATTCTATAGTTGAAGGAAGGGTATTGTTGATTCACATAGGTAAGCTTTTAGCATTGGACACCTCTCAAACACACATGCTCAGTAGAAACAGTATGCAGGAGAGCTTGCAAGCCCTGGTCTGTATCCAACATGTCATGGCACCTTCCATGCACTAGGAGAACTGAAGATGACTTACTATGCTTTTATGTGGATGACTTACACGGCTGCTAATGTTGTTAGTTTGTTGTATACTTCATGAATATATAAAGTTTTTCTTAATCCACAGTGGTCCTTTAAAGACAAATCCCTGAACCATGTGTCTCATTCTTTTTGTAGTTTTTTTTTTGTAGGAAACTAATCTAAGAGTATGCCTGGAGCATATACATGATATAATGTACATACATCTCTCACGTACATCGCCATTCAGATTGATGAGAAGTAATAACACTAAATATGAATATATTGGGAGGTGTGCACCTGAGAAAAATAAATGATGGGCTGAGCTAACAATATTTGCTGAACCAAGACTGAGCTGTCACCCTCACATAAAACGGATAGTGACATTATACATCTTATCACAGCTTTAATAGAGATGGCGTTTTGTGTGGAGGAAATCGTTTTTCAACACTTGCATGGCACATTCATTCAAGAGGGATAAAAAATTCATGCCACACATTGGGCTAAGAGAAACTGATTGTGTAAATACAGGAGCACAGATAAGTGGCTGTATGTAATCTTAGGAATTAGGTGAAGGATTAAATGGCTAATAATTCCAGACAAGTATGATTGGAGTATGAAGGAAACAGCGAGGTGAAGTGCGCTATGGTTATTATAATATAGTGTGTCCGTGGAATAGACAAACTAATAGAAAGAACCCATTATATAATTTAAAGGACCACTGTGGACAGTATTTTGTATACATGTTCTTTTGAATAATTTAAAGAACCACTACACAATGGAGAAATATATATATATATATATATATATATATATATATATATATATATATATATATATTAGCGACATGCCAGTCAAAAATTAAATCATGATATAGTGTAATTGTGTTTTCTGTCTCTTTATGTACTATATCTTTGTGTACCTGCATGTCTCTTTCTTTCCCTCCTCGCCCTCCCCTGTGTCTCCTTCCCCCTCTCCCTCCCCTGTGCGTCTTTTCCCCCTCTCCCTCCCCTGTGTCTCCTTCCCCCCCTCCCTCCCCTGTGCATCTTTTCCCCCTCTCCCTCCCCTGTGTCTCCTTCCCTCACTCCCTCCCCTGTGTCTCCTTCCCCCCTCTCCCTCCCCTGGAGCACACACAGAGAGAGATCGGACACAGAGAGAGAGAGCACAGGGAGAGAACACAATGGGGAAGAGCGCACAGGGAGAAAGAGAGCGCACAGGGAGAAAGAGAGAGCACAGGGAGAAAGAGAGAGCTCACACAGAAAGAGTGCAAAGAGAGAGAGAGCGCACAGAGAGACAGAGAACAGATAGAGAGAGAGTGAACAGAGAGATAGAGTGAACAGAGAGATAGAGAGCGCAAACAGAGAGATAGAGAGCGCAAACAGAGAGATAGAGAGCGCAAACAGAGAGATAGAGAGCGCGAACAGAGAGATAGAGAGCGCGAACAGAGAGATAGAGAGCGCGAACAGAGAGATAGAGAGCGCGAACAGAGAGATAGAGAGCGCGAACAGAGAGATAGAGAGCGCGAACAGAGAGATAGAGAGCGCGAACAGAGAGATAGAGAGCGCGAACAGAGAGATAGAGAGCGCGAACAGAGAGATAGAGAGCGCACAGAGAGATAGAGAGCGCACAGAGAGAGAGCACACAGAGAGAGAGCACACAGAGAGGGCGAGAGAGCACAGAAAGAGAGGAGAAAGAGAGTGGGGAGCACAGAGAGGGAGCACACAAACAGAATGAGAGGGAACTCACACAGGGAGAGAGCCAGAGCGTACAGAGAGAAAAAGCGCACAGCAAGAGAGAGGGTGCACAGAGAGAGGCCTCACAGAGAGAGAGCGCACAGCGAGAGAGAGCGCACAGCGAGAGAGAGCGCACAGCGAGAGAGAGCGCACAGCGAAAGAGAGCGCACAGCGAGAGAGAGAGAGAGAGAGAGCACAGCGAGAGAGAGCACACAGAGAGAAAGAGAGAGTACAGAAAGAGTGAGCACTGCCAATTCAAGATAACAATCCATGATAACGTGATATATATAAACATTTAGTCTAAGAGCAAAACTAGCCAGGAAAAAGCCATATAGTTACTTTTTAATTAGAAAAAAAAATGTTGATTCCACTATTAGATCTTGGATGAATCCATGGTACATAGGTGGAAGTTCTGTGTGAGATGGCATTTACATTTCTGGAGAGCTATGGTTACATCTCCTGAAGTAATGAATCTGCTTCTGGGCCACCAAAAGGTAATGGTGTGGTGTCAATTTCAATCTTATCCGATTATGTTAACAACGTCTCATTACTTCCTCCTTCCGCACACCCCACTCCACTGAAAACGCACACACTCGTGGTTGAGCTCTGAGGAAATTATGTAACACAAAATGTATCCCTATCCTCATAAACATAGTTTTCACAAATTCAGATTTTCCCCCCAAAATGTTTATGCCCATGGCTCACACAGCTGCTAATATTGTTATTTTGGTATATACTCATTAACATTAACATCTGTAACTGTTATATTCACTTATTCTTCACTTTGGTGTGCCATTGTCTTCTGAGCTGACTTTCTAAGAAGGGTATGTCCTCGTTACCTATTGAGCTTCCTATTAATTGTAGTCAAAGCACTAGCAGTTTTAGGTGCCATATTCCCATTATAAAAATAGAAGATTAATTTGCATTCAAAGCCTGCTCCCACCTCCATAAGTAGATTGGCACAAATCAAAATATGGTATTTCACTCCACAGCAGCAAAACTGCATATAAAATGTAAAAATAAAGGCTGTATAATTTGTTAAATATTTTCAAGTGTAGTTTTTCAAATAGGATATATTAAATATAGGACTACAGTGGCACTTTAATAATTCAGTCAATGCTGGAAGAGTCTACAGTGATAGTTATATTGGCAGTAACTCACAAAAATAAACTACCTAATCCACAGTAAGCGCTTCTGTGAGATAGGAAAATTCCTCAAATAGCCTATATATATATATATATATATATATATATATATATATATATATATATATATATATATATATATATATATATATATATATATATATATATTGTGTTTACAGTTGGTGTCCATAAATAGATCTAAAAACTGGAGGTGAGCACAATGAGTAGCAAAATATCACATATTCAATATGTAGGGAGAGAAAAGGCCACTCATTTGTATACTGCACTTTCCTGATGGTCTCTAGTTGTAGAATGAGAAAACAATTGGTAAAACATATTAGTTCATTGATGCATATAGACTTGTGTTTAAAAACTCAAATGTTTATGGATACCTATATAAAAAATTTACAGAAATATGATCGGTTAAAATAATAAAACAGTGAGGTAACACTCTGCCAGGTATACAGAATTTTCCTGTTAATCATCTGAAAATATTATATATATTATTTCAATCATTAAACACTTAATTACTAGTGTAGCACTTAAAGGAGGTTAGATTCTGTTTTGCAATTTTTGCATTGAGAAATATATTGTTCATCAGTATAGAGCTACTTCTCTCTAATATTAGTTCCCTATACTATACAAAATTATTTTGGACTTCCAAAAGACAACATCAGCTTTTGTGGCTGGGAGGCTTGAGTCCTATAATTAATTTCACACAATAACTAATCATACCCTGTGTGTCTCTCAGATGAGTACATTATTGAATTGTAGATATAGCAAATTGCGTAATGCGTGACAGGCACAATCAATGCTACAGGACCTATGAAATTATTATATCTCTACAATGTATCTAATATCTCATTTAGTAGCATCTCAGACTGTCTTTACCACATAATTTCTTAACAATGTAAGGCCATTGCTTACACGTTATACACAGGTTTTGTCTGCGCTATAATAATATATAATAGTCTATATATAGTCCTATGGTCAGGCTCTTCCCTCTCTGGCCCTGAACAGAGAACCACAATATACCCAATGGTTATGGTTGTATAAAAGTTGTAAAAAAATATATATATATATTAGTAAATAGTACATTCAGGCCCAGATTTACCTTTTTGGAGCCCCTGGGCAGTAAAGTGGAGGAGGCCCTGCGAGTCCAAGGTATGCACCCATTTTTCCCTTTTCTGTGCATGTACAACGCTCTCTTGCTGTGTGAGCAAATCCCACACATATCCCCATAACAGCCATTTTTACAACATATAATAAAAAATAGTAAAACACACCCTGTTGAGTTATCAAATACCACCAAGTAGGACCATCAAATAAATAAAGGAATTATACATAAGTGTACTAGATGAGAAAAAAAGTCCAGAGTTGCTAAACACTTATAAAAAAAGAAACAAAAGAGACAACAATAAACTAAACTTCCTCAAAAGATTATCTATGTAAAGAAAAGATAGGAAGAGGCGAGATGGCATAACCATTATCCACGATAATCACATATGAACCTAGAGAATTTTTTTTTTTTTTTTTTTACAATATAGCTACTCTTACACCATTACTTTTTTATTAAATGTATTTGATGGTGGATCATATTATTTATATGTTTCTATAATAGGGCAGTGAGCATATGTTACACAAACACATATCATGATCACTTGTATCACACAGAAAAACGGAGTAATTATGAGACAAGGAAAACTTTTGAGTATCTGAAGATTCTCTCTGAATCAATATATATAGGTTGCTGCCTAGTTTGCCTAATGGGTAATCCGGCCATGAGTACATTTGTGTTCACACTTGAACGTCTAAAATAAATAATACAATTTGTTTTCTGCTCAGAATTCTGAGAAATACAGTTATTCAACTGCATTCTGGGAACCTGGGTAGGGACATGCAAATGTGCCCAAAAAAGGCTTTTCTCTTGTAATCCAATACCATTTGAGCATATGCCTGCTGTATTACACAGTTTTAAGCAAAGCCCAGGATGGATTATGTACACATCAGGAAACCTACCCACAGACAGCATCTTGACGGTTACTGCCTCTCATCAGTGCAGGGTTGGTTCTTAGCTTGTGTAGTAGATTTTTTGGGGAGGTAGTTTACCACAACTATCATTTAATTTATGGTGGGAAAAAGAGAGATATAAGCCCTCCACCATATATGTCATCTGAGTGACCCATCCTCTTTTCTCACAAATGTGTCCTCCCCTTCTCCAACCCTGTTAGTTATGCATTGGATACAAGTATCTGGTACACAAGATGGCTTACTGCACACCAAAAAACAAACCCTCCATCTATTTGCAAGTTCAAGGAGGATACAACTGTGCTGCAGGATTAAATTAAGAATCAGATACCAATTTTCCATGCAAAAAATATTTTATTCTGTTTTATATATCACATTATTTAAAATATTATCTATTTAAGGTCAAAATTTGAACAGTCCTCTACTAACAGCTAAACAACACTAATCAAATGGTCTACCCAACTCTCATGCAATTACAAAGGAAATTTGTTTCATTGTTGCATTTTGTTGCACTAATTACTTGCATATGCTTATGACATAATATAGACTCGGGCGCCTGTATTACATGCATCCCTTCTGATTTTTTTTCTGTTCTTTTCTTACTTCATGTATTTTGGAAAATAATCTGTTTTTCAGCCAACCAATATTTTAGACCTTTGATTTTATCATAATTTTTTGTGTATGTTGTTTCCACAATATTATTTTCTGTGTCTGCTTGCTTCTCTTTTCTTTCGGTAATTAGCCTACCCTTGAATAGTATCAAATATCAAAGATGACTAATATGTATAGGGTGGTGTATTGCCTGCTGTAATAGATGGCATGTTCCAATACACTGCTTGATGAATCTGATCCTATGTGTGTTGGAGACAATGATTTGCTAGTTGTGGAGAGATAAAATGGTCTATATATTTTTGAAGGGGAACAGGTTGGGTGGCACATGCAATATAACTGAGGGCCGCATGAAGCCCCAGGGCCATCTGTTGCTCACCACTACTTTTGGTACGGTTGTATTTAGAAAAATGCAGTGCCTTGATTTGACATATTGTTAATTTGATTAAAAAAATAAAGAATACTGTACCATGGGCTTAGGAACGGGGGGGGGGGGGGGGGGGGCGTCCTGACTCCTACACACCTGTACTGTACAGTAAAAACAAAGTCATATAACCTATGTTGCCTGTGTTAACACTCGTCAAGATGCAACTTTACAACATCAAAGATCTTTTTTCAGTTTTCACACATACATTAAAAAGGCATATTTAAGTTTTGTGGATTATGAATGCATCTGATAGAAGAGAATCAGCAGTGTACTAAAAAAAAAATTTTGCGTGAAAAAATATCAAAATAAATTTGATGAACTTTCCCCTAAAAGTTTGCTAAATCTCTTGAATTTTTTATCAGTCGATTTTGAGAGTTACCACTCCTGGAAATCCCTGCTATATTTAGCATAAAATTCTTAACTTGCTTTGGTCAATCACAGGCAGCTATAACATTGTCTCAACCTTTGAAGGCAGTTTGTGAAGCAAGGCATTGTGGAATGTGTAGCCCCCTGCATAAGGAAGCAAAGGAGGAGCCTATATATTGCTCAGTGGATTTTTGCACTGTGCTACGGTTTCCTTGAAGCTTATTATAGGGTTACAAACCATACCCAAATGCAGTGTTTCTATTGGAAGTTACACTTGTGCCTATGATGTAATCAGGTCTGGGGGTGTGGAAAGCAACTTTTTTTTTATTTTTTTATAAATAAACCTGTATGTGTATAGAATGACTCAATGTAATGTGCGTTTCTGATAAAAACTGCATGTGTTAGATTTGAAAAAGTTAAAAACAGGAAAACTTAGATAAACCTTTAAGGAATATCTGGCTTTATTTAACAGACAAAAACCCGAGGAACGTTGCTAATGAACCTGCAAACACTTACACAAACCGAAATCCTTACTTAGATGTAAAAACAGATGTATTAACTGGAAAGTAAAACAATCAGAACTAGTAGTATATAAGTATTGATTTATAAAACAATAAAAATACACAAATTTAACAAGAACAATAATTGGGTAATTTTATTGGGTTTATTCTGTGTTTTGTTCAAGTTATATCATCAAAAAAAAGAAGAAAAGAAAATAGAAGCCAGTTAGAAAACTGATATGCAAGTTTGTTTAAAAAGCAGGCAACGCTGTTTTGAGCATTAAAGGAAAGCTGCCTAAAGCATGTAAAAAACAGATCATAAAGCCTTCGGGGAACAGATAACATATATATGAAGTTAGAGAGCAACTTCCTTTTCCAAGAAGTCTCTAGGAAAGAAATTCTTAGAAAAGGAAATAGCCATTAAATAGAGAAAATTAGAGAGCTCTTAAACTGTCTTACTTTTAAATTCAATCATCTTTCTCTCTATTTCACCAATAAAACAGTTTAAAAATGTGTAGTTTTATAGATGCCTTCTAAATTCCTTGTTTCTATCACAAATTTGCACAATCAGATTTTATATTTCCATGTATTTAAAGCACTTAAGTACCAAATTTAATTGTCTCTGTGACTTCTAAAAAAATACTTTTGCAAACTACTTCCCATAATGTTTGTTTTAAAAGAAAATGTAATATATCTACATTATAATAAGATTTTTTTCTTACTTTAACCACAAGGAAAGTTACGGAAATTAGATGTCCCTAAACAACTCTTTTTCAATGATTTTTTTCCACAAGCATTTTCTATGGATTTCAATACAGCGTTTAAGGTAAAATCACCGGTAAAGAAAGCAATAGAATTAAGTTCTACCTACACCAGGACAGCTCATTTCACTCGTATTACTTATTTTTTTTTATTAAAATGATTAAAACTAGACAGTTATTGTAGAGGGTTAAACTGGCACAGTCTTGTGTGCATACTATGTCGTCTGACACATTTACATCACTATGTCAATAATGATTCATAGGCATGTGGTGGGGTACGCAAACTGTGAGGTTGGCCCACTGGGTTGGCTTGAAGGCGTCACTTGGGAGAAGTAGAAAGGATACCTGCTAATGCAAATGTTGGGAAAGGAATAGAAAGAAACACAGAAATGGGGATGAGTAGAGATGGAAAAGGAGGATAGTCTGAGGAGCAGAACCATAAGGATTTTTTTGCGAAATTTACATCTCTATGTCAATAATGTGCAAAGTGAATCATTCGTAGGTTTGTGGTGGGGTACGCAAACTGTGAGGTTGGGCCACTGGGTAGGCTTGAAGGCTCCACCTCGGAGAAGCAGAAAACAACCATTAACACTGCTAACTGAATTGTGGAGAAAAAGTAGATAGAAACATGGAAATGGGGATGAGTAGAGACATAAAAAGAGGATATTCTGAGGAATGTTTGTGAACAGAGGGTGGCACAAGGAAGCCAAATTACTTAGATTGAAAAGAGGGACCATATCAAAATATTTGCTTATCCCTGTGAACTTAGCAAGGGGACGATTGCTACTTGTATATGACAAGCTAAGTTCTCTGGTAAAAACAGTAACATTCCTCTATAAACAATGCTTAAATAATTAATCCAGTCTCCTAATTCCTTTTTACTCCTTCATGAGCCATCCATATGAAAAAATTGCTACTTCTGGTTGTCAGGGTAAGTTTCTTACTACAAGATTCCTCAAAAGGAAACCGATACAAAAAAGTTAATTCTTGAGGAGTACTTGTCAACTGATTGACAGTATCCTCGGAAGCAGTACAATGCGAAAGTATTGGGATATCATTTGTAGTACAAACAATCAACTGTCCACATAAAACGTCTTTAATGCTTGATAAAAGGTTCTAAATAAGCATGTAAAATATTATATATCTATGAAAAATACAATCTTGGCTTTGTATTAAAGCTGTGTAACACAGTAGGCATAACCTTAAAGGAAGCCATGTTTGAAAATGGCTATGGATTGAAGAACGAGGCATTTGTGGGCACATTTGCATGTTCCAGCTCGGCTTCCCAGAATGCAGTGTAATAACAGGAATTCTCAGCTGGAAGCAGGTTTTTTAACTTGTTTTAGACATTCAAATGTAAACACAGATGTAATATATATATATATATATATATATATATATATATATATATATATACATACATACACACACATACATACATACATTTTCCAAGTTAAGAACCTGGTTTTGTGGGAGGGGCCCTCTTCCACTCCGTCTCAGCCTTTATAAGCACTTCCTGTCCACATCCCCTTGCTCAGTTCATTCCTGAGCCCATGCATGCAGGTTGTTTCTCTGCACTCTCTTGTTTTTCAGCTTTCCAGGCCTATTATCCCAAGCTTTTTTGGCCCCTTTCCTATTGTCATCCACGGTAAGCTGTTAACTTCTTCTAAGCTATCCAAGTCCAAGGTTCGGCTTTTGCTTTCCATGCTTAAGTTTTGGCCTAATCTACCAAGTTTCTCGACTTTCCTATACCTTCTGCGGTGGGTTTGGACCTGAAATCGCAAAGTTGCGTCCATGTCCAAGGCCAAAGCTCCACGCTTAGGCTTTTGTAAGCCTCCTTTGGAGATTTTGACCCAAACCTGCTAACCTTCAACCTTTCTCCGTCTTTCCATAAGTCCTAAACAAGCCTTCACAAGCTTACCTCGTTCACACTTTCTATACGAACCAATCCAGCCTTCGTAGGCTTAACTTTTTTTTACGCTTTCCACACGTACCGAACCAGCCTTTACAAGCTTACGTCGTTTACGCTCTCATACGACCCATATCAGCCTTCATAGGCATTACCTCATTCACGCTTCCATAAGTCCCAAACCATCCTTTGCAGGCTTACTTCCATCACACTTTCAAAGTCCTCACAAGTCCTAATGCTAAATCAGCCCTTAGCCAGACCTGAACTTAATCACGCTTTTATAGCCTCCCTTCCTTCTCTCCTCACCATCATTCGGCCCTTGGCCCATAACAGACCAGTTAGGGCATAGCAATTGGCCACACCTCAGCTACACAAGGAGAGGGGCCCGACCACAAATTTACATCCAGCTCGTTTCCCTGGGGATGTGGGGGGACCCTGCGTTCACTGTGCTGGTGGAGATAAAGCGATGTAGGCGCTCATCCCTACGACCCCGCATGACTTGCGCATCATACCTACAACCCGCAGAACTACACATTAACAGAAAACTCAAATACACAATTCACAGTGCGAGACCCGTAGCACTTACAAAATGAAACCGCCACTTACGACAAAAAATAAGAACTTAACGGCCGAACCACGCACAGTGAAAAACACAGAAGATACAAAAAAATAAATAAATCACACACAGCAAGGGGGGACAGTCAGGACGTCTGGGAGTGAGGTTACACGCAAATTTAAGTCCAATTTCAAGATTTTGGCACTCGAAAATCCAGCCGAAAAAAATCAAAAACGAGGCTACATGACCGCTAAGCACGCAAAACACCGCCAAGAACATACGATTTTTACACAGAACTGTACGAGCTACAAAATACACTATTAGGAAGGATGCAAAATGCTCCACACCAGCGTAATACATACACAATCGCAGCCATTTTACAACACGAACTGCAAACTAATAACATTACCATTGTAAAATGCGGAACTACACAGCTAAACAAACTGTTTCCCCTCGCGCACACAGCGCTCTCGGCTCACCAACAGTGCAAATCTACATTGTATGCTGCAGGAACATCAAAACAGATTGTTAGCTCTTCAGCATATTGCTTCCTGCATATATTTAATCACAAATAGGTAAAATATATTAATGTATGATTTTATTAATTATCATTAAAAAATACAGACAGAAAACAAAAAACAGACAACAGGAACACAATAAACGCTAAAGGCGCGCACCTCACCAGGAGTGCCAACGGTGTTTAGAGAGCAAAACTACACCAGGGGAGGGGCTCACAATACGCGCCAAAAGGACTTCCTTTGTGTGGCTAACGGCATTACCTGCCTTACAATTGTATTGCCGTCATTTTCTGACTGGCAAGTCACTAGTGTATATATATATAATAAATAAATAATCGGGTTGAGTCACATTAATATTACCACCACCTACTTTTGATTTCAGCAGCGAATTCTGCAAACATATCAACCATTGTGGTCATGGGTAAAGCATGCAATTTATCTGACTTTAAAAAGGGGATGGTCATTGGCTTTCTGGCCAAGGATGGGGAGTGTTTCTGAAACAGAGCAGTTTGTGAACTGGTTACGTGCTGCTATGGTAAAAGTGGTAAAAGTTTACCGTGACTGGACAAATGGTGAATGAACAGAGTGAAAATTGTGGAGCACCACACGCCATTGATGTCAGAGGTGAGCGTCGGCTGTGAAGGTGTGCGACACAATTGACACACTACAGTTTGGCAAATCCCCGTCTAAACGAACCAGGAGGTTCCAGACGACAAGACCGCAAACCATTTGCGTATGAGGCTCCGAAGCAAACGGCTGGTCACCGCACCCATGCTGACAAGTGCTTTGCACCTGCTGCACCAACAGTAGCTGTGCCTCTTATATGCAGGTTTCTATTGATTTACATTTCCTTAAACAATTCAAGCAGCAACTATTATTACTTTAAATTTTAGTGCTTCCATTCTTGGCTGAAACTAAATGCATTTTCCTTGTTACTTTACAGGGAATGGTAAAAATGAATCCACCTATTGGCAGAATCATGGGAGTCCACCCTTTGGCTGAGGGACTGAAGTTGGCTTCTTTAAGATGAAATGCTGCATATTGCATTATAGCTATTTCATGACTGTGTGGCAGTTCAGGCTCTGATTGTTTAGAATATAGTATTAATCAATATTGCTTTCAAGTCAGTTTACTGTGCAATACACAAGTAAGAAAAGCCCATACATTATATGTTTAATTTCATTTTCAAAATTGCCTAAATTTTTTAAAATATTTACTGAAAGACATATTCATCACTTTTAGGACTTCTAGAAATGTGACCAGACAACCTTGTGATTGGCTGCAATAGCCACCATGATTGTTATCAGAAGCTATAATGGTTGCCATAAATTATATATATACACTGTATATACTCGAGTATAAGCCAAGTTTTTCAGCCCTTTTTTTAAGGCTAAAAAGGGCCCACTCGGCTTATACTCGAGTCACTCTCCCCCCCTGTCTCTCTAACCCCCCCTTGTCTCTCCCCCCCGTGTCTCTCTAACCCCCCCTTGTGTCTCTCTACCCCCCCGTGTCTCTTTCCCTCCCCACTCCTCATCTTCAACCCCCCCCTCATACTACCCCTCTAAATAAACCCCCCTCTCCCCTCACTTACCTGCTCCGGCCTCCGCTCCTTCCGGGTCTTGATGTGGCGCGCATGTGACGTCACACACGCGCCACATCATTAGCATATACCGGGTGCCGGCACCCGGTATATGCTAATGCCGTGACGTCACACGCGCGCCACGTCATTAGCATATACCGGGTGCCGGCACTCGGTATAGGCTAATGAAATGGCGCGCATGTGACGTCACATGCGCTCCACATCAAGACCCGGAAGTAGCGGAGGCCGGAGCAGGTATGTGAGGGGGGGGTGGGGGGTTTGTTTAGAGGGGTAGTATGAGGGGGGTTTAGAATGAGGAGGGGGGTTTAGAATGAGGAGGGGTTGAGGAGGGAGGTTTAGGAGGGGGTTGAGGTTAAGGAGGGAGGTTGAGAAGGGGGTTGAGGATGAGGAGGGGGCCTGAGGATAAGGAGGGGGGCTGAGGATAAGGAGGGGGGTTGAGGATAAGGAGGGGGGTTGAGGATAAGGAGGGGGTTTGAGGATGAGGAGGGAGGATAAGGATAGGGGGGTTGAGGATGGGGGGGTTGAGGTTGAGGAGGGAGGTTGAGGATGGGGGGTTGAGGAGGGGGTTTAGAATGAGGAGGGAGGTTGAGGATGAGGAGGGAGGGTGAGGATGAGGAGGGGGGTTGAGGTTGAGGAGGGAGGTTGAGGAGGGAGGATGGGGGGTTGAGGTTGAGGAGGGAGGTTGAGGAGGGGGTTGAGGATGAGGAGGGGGTTGAGGAGGGAGGTTGAGGAGGGGGTTGATGTTGAGGAGGAAGGTTGAGGAGGGGGTTGAGGATGAGGAGGGGGGTTGAGGAGGAGGGGGTTGAGGAGGGAGGTTGAGGATGAGGAGGGGGGTAGAGGATGAGGAGTGGGGTTGAGGAGGGAGGTTGAGAATGAGGAGGGGGAAGAGACACAGGGAAGGGAGAGGGGAGAAGAGACACGGGAGAGAGAGGGGGACACAGAAGGCACAAAAGGGACACAGGGGGCAGCACATTTCCCACCCTCGGCTTATACTCGAGTCACTCATTTTACCCAGTATTTTGTGGTAAAATAGGTGCCTCGGCTTATACTCGAGTATATACGGTATATATATATATATATATATATATATATATATATATATATATATATATATATATACACACAGTTGCAAGCAAAAGTATGTGAACACTTTGGAATAATATGGATTTCTGCACAAATTGGTCATAAAATGTGATCTGATCTTCATCTAAGTCACAACAATAGACAATCACACTCTGCTTAAACTAATAACACACAAAGAATTAAATGTTACCATATTGTTATTGAACACACCATGTAAACATTCACAGTGCAGGTGGAAAAAGTATGTGAACCCCTAGACTAATGACATCTCCAAAAGCTAATTGAAGTGAGGTGTCAGCCAACTGGAGTCCAATCAATGAGATGAGATTGGAGGTGTTGGTTACAGCTGCCCTGTCCTATAAAAAACACACACCAGTTCTGGGTTTGCTTTTCACAAGAAGCATTGCCTGATGTAAATGATACCTCACACAAAAGAGCTCTCAGAAGACCTACGATTAAGAATTGTTGACTTGCATAAAGCTGGAAAGGGTTATAAAAGTATCTCCAAAAGCCTTGCTGTTCATCAGTCCACGGTAAGACAAATTGTCTATAAATGGAGAAAGTTCAGCACTGCTCCTACTCTCCCTAGGAGTGGCCGTCCTGTAAAGATGACTGCAAGAGCACAGCGCAGACTGCTCAATGAGGTGAAGAAGAATAGTGTCAGCTAAAGACTTACAAAAGTCTCTGGCATATGCTAACATCCCTGTTAACGAATCTACGATATGTAAAACATTAAACAAGAATGGATTTCATGGGAGGATACCACAGAGGAAGCCACTGCTATCCAAGCAAAACATTTCTGCACGTTTACAGTTTGCACAAGAGCACCTGGATGTTCCACAGCAGTACTGGCAAAATATTCTGTGGACAGATGAAACTAAAGTTGAGTTGTTTGGAAGAAACACACAACACTATGTGTGGAGAAAAAGAGGCACAGCACACTAACATCAAAACCTCATCCCAACTGTGAAGTACGGTGGTGGGGGCATCATGGTTTGGGGCTGCTTTGCTGCGTCAGGGCCTGGACGGATTGCTATCATCGAAAGAAAAATGAATTCCCAAGTTTATGAAGACATTTTGCAGGAGAACTTAAGGCCATCTGTCCACCAGCTGAAGCTCAACAGAAGATGGGTGTTACAACAGGACAACGACCCAAAGCATAGAAGTAAATTAACAACAGAATGGGTTAAACAGAAGAAAATACGCCTTCTGAAGTGGCCCAGTCAGAGTCCTGACCTCAACCCGATTGAGATGTTGTGGCATGACCTCAAGAAAGCGATTCACACCAGACATCCCAAGAATATTGCTGAACTGAAACAGTTCTGTAAAGAGAAATGGTCAAGAATTACTCCTGACCGTTGTGCACATCTGATCTGCAACTACAGGAAACGTTTGGTTGTAGTTATTGCTGCCAAAAGGAGGTTCAACCAGTTATTAAATCCAAGGGTTCACATACTTTTTCCACCTGCACTGTGAATGTTTACATGGTGTGTTGAATAAAAACATGGCAACATTTAATACTTTGTGTGTTATTTGTTTAAGCAGACTGTGATTGTCTATTGTTGGGACTTAGATGAAGATCAGATCACATTTTTTGACCAATTTGTGCAGAAATCCATATCATTCCAAAGGGTTCACATACTTTTGCTTGCAACTGTATATATATATATATATATATATATATATATATATAAATAATGGTCTCTCACACACTGGAAAAAGGTACTCACAAATTTAATTTTGTGCATTTAAGAGCAAGATTTCAGTATTTGAAATGACAAATGATCTAAAGTTCAGGAAAACTTCATTTGTACAGAAAAAAAGAATTTCAGCAAGGTGAATAAATCATCCCTTAGTTGCAACTCATATATTATACACAAATGCACATATTAAGTCCTAAAAATGGATACATAATCTGGACTCAATACACAATATCAGAACTTAGTAACTTGCACATCCTAACAGCAATGCAATGGAACAGAAGTTATATACACAAGGATAGAATTAATATAATCAATACATTGTTGATAATTAAACATCACTAGTGTCCTATGATGCATTAGAAGCCAGGGCACGTTAGCTGTATATAATGAATATTAGAAACATCCTGCACTGAACCCAAAAGGCATGTCTCTTTTTATGGTGCAGCTGCTTTGTACCAGGATTGCTCCACTTTTACTTTTATCCATATGCCATCAATAAGGCTTTCTTCATTTGACAGTTTTATAGTCGGTTTGAGCAGCACATGCTTCTACATTTCAAAGAAGTGCAGATGAGCTGAATTATCTTAGATAGAAATAAGTTGTCTACGTTAATTCACTTTGAAGTGGAAAAATAAATAAATAAAACTCAATATCTCCCTCTGCTTATTACTTTGTAGTATCAATTCTCCCAGCATGAACAACCCACTTGGACATGTGAAATGTCCATTAACTGGAACTTCAATGCAGTGAAAGGGCTACAAGACAGAAAATAAGTGTGTCTCACTATAGTGCATGGACAATAATCGATATATATCATTCACTGGAAGGTATTCATTGAAGATGTATTGGCTTCTGAACCTTTGGTAAGTTTCAATTTAATTTAAAAAGTAGATACTTTTTATTTTAAATTATTTTATAAGCAGCCTTTTAGACTCATTCCAAACACTGTTGCTATTTCCTACATTTGAGTATATGTAATATGTTTAATTGTTAATGTAATTTAATATAGCCTTTGAATTTCACAATATATCAGCGTGCATGCACTATTATGGGCATGTTATGGCATACTAATTTATCATCATATACATATTTGGTATCACTGCACTCCAAATAAACCAAACAGAAATGTATTTTCCTTACTAGGATTGCAAAAAAAAGTACTTGGAAAAATGAATACTACCGTCAAATATATTGACAAAAACAAACTATTGTCTAAATAGAGAGCATGGGTAACAGATGGCCTTGGGATAGTATGCAGCGCACAGGCTCATCCAATGCAGCTATAAGCCTGCTCTCTGGAGTGGGAGAGCATTATAGTAATTAATTTAAATTTCTATCAAAATGAATGTCCCTCTTCAACAATGCATAGTCCATTATATCTCTTTAAAACTAGCAAATGTTACCCAATTTTACTCCTAAATAGTTCTCTTTATCTATACTTCTATTACCAACGAATTCCTTTTCTACAACGGTTTTGCCATTTTGCTTTGATAAAATAAAAATATTTCCACACACAACTGAAATAAGTTGCCAATCACTAATAGCATTTGCATTTGTGTGGCTTTATGCATGGCATCAAGTACTAGCACTAAAAGCTATGAGACATAGCCCATGTGGGTAGAAGCTGACCAAAATCCCAGCTGCACTATTAGCACACCAAGGATAGGAAGAGAACCCAGCAGTACAGGAGGCCCTCCAATATCCAACTAGCCCACCAGCATCCCAGTAGGGCTCCAACTTTCACCAAAGCATTTGAGCCAGAATCAGGAGCCCTGAAGAGCCCCAGATTGTTGTAAAGTGATATCAGCAGATGGAAAGAAAATCAAACATATACTTTGGAAATGGGAAAGGGTGTGGATCACTCTCAGGGGAAGACAAAGGATGAGAACACCCTGGACCCATATTTCATTGTGTTCTGTAGAAAAACATAGTTCTCCTTTATGTTTACCTTGGGGTTTAACAAGTCAATTACATCAAACATTATTGTATGGTAAAATTTATGATATCTTTATCTTCGGGAGGGAAGCTGAGTTTCCATCCATACTTGGCGTCCGCCTAGGGCTCCACGGCTTAATTAGCTTTGGAAACAATGTTCTACACTATGAGATTTTTTGACAACTTCAAGAAGCAAGCTTTCAATTGCCCAGGGTAATTAATTGAGGAGAATTGCCTAATAAGTCAATAAAGGAATTGAAGGACATAGACAACCATGGAGCAAGTGCTTAAGGAAAGCTTTTGGGAGAGAGGATAGACAACCATAAGATAGGAGAGAGCAAAAATTAACCTACATTATCACCCATACTCCAAATGTCAATATGTGGTCCCGCTCACTCAGACCTCACTCATTTTTACACAATTTCTTCACTACTCAAAAACAAACAAACAAACAAACAAACAAACATTCTCACACATCCTGGATTCTACTCTTAAACTATTGCATTACGTAGTCATTGCTAAGCCCTCCCCTATCTGGTGCTCCTATGACCTTTAAGACCTTACTCACATTTACTTACGCCCAGAATCTTGTTGCTCATCACCTCATTTGAACACTCCCTCCAACACTTTCAGGACTACACCAATTATCTCTCATATCATATTTACTTCAAATCAATTAACCCACTTTAATTCACAGTCAAATAATCTCACACATGGTGCAATTTTGTGTTCAATGAACATCCCTGAAAAAATACATAATCCTGGGAAAAATGGAAATATTTGGTTATTTTATATAAATACAAACATAAACCCAATAGAAAAATCTTTTCGTTTGAGATTGGGAAATTCAGTCCAATTTAAACATTAATAATATTTAGAAACTAAATGTGCCTTAGCAACACATTAATGGCATATGGATAAAGTGCTGATTTACTCTGCAAAGTACAGTGCAACCTTGACGTTCTGCAAATAAAAACAAAAAACAGTAATGATAGTAACTGCAAATACAAATATACAAACATAAATACTGGACATCACAAACTACTTGTGGGTTAAAAAAAACAAATAATAAATCTGTAGCTGGACGATGCAGACATTGAGTTCGTTACACAGTGAAACCATTATTCTAACAGATTTTGGTCTGGAAAACATTAAGATTTCTTCGTGCCTTAATCAGTCAGCAAGCGGTCCTGATTTTTTTATGCCGAGCCACCATTATCTCAGGGGAAATTGTGCAACCGTAACCATGACGTCCATAGGTGTGGCATGGAACCACTCTAGACGAGTGTTATATTGTCATGGAGCAACAGAAGCGCTAGTAGCTTATATTTACTGGCAAACCTAAGTAAATTGGACAACTGCAGCTACCAGAAGTCACAGAGCTATGTACTAGCACAAAAAAAATGTCTGTAAAATGTGATTGCAGGCGTTGCGTTTTTTAGCTTACACGTGTCCTTTTTTTTATAACTTAATTTCCTCAATTACCACAACCAGTTCATTAACTATATGGGAGATCAGAGATTCAAGTGCAAATAATCCAACTGCTCTAAAAATTAAGAGGGTGATAAAGTTCCCAGCTGGAAGAAATTTGCTTTTATATTGTTTTGTATACTTTAGTAAATGCTTCCTACACATTCCAATAACAAACATAAAAAGACTACATGGACTGCCTTTCTTCTGCACCTTGAGATAATTATTAAAATATTAAAACCTGAAATTGGAGCTTCACAAATCAAATTAGTGAACAAAACTAGTGAAACAATTACACTTCTAATATTAATAGATTAGAAGTATCAAATCTGTGTAGACTCAATTTTCCCTATGATATTCTAGTACCACTAACCACATAAATAATGTGTCTGAATTATCCAGATTATGTGAATTAGTTCCACACTATAATATCTTA
Organism: Discoglossus pictus; assembly: GCA_027410445.1. NCBI lineage: Eukaryota > Metazoa > Chordata > Amphibia > Anura > Alytidae > Discoglossus > Discoglossus pictus. Next base: position 491,538,498 of record CM050163.1, read on the forward strand.
ATATGTAATACCATATAAAAATATATAATTGTATTTAAATACTCAATACTTGTGAATTTCTTTCAATCACATTAGTGAACAGTGGTCAAAAATACAATCCAATTACCTAAAAACAACATTATGACGTTCTCAATGCGTCTTGCAGGGGAAAAAGTTGCTTGGAACTTGGCATTTGCTCGGAAGTTGACACACTTAAGACACCACACATCCTGCATGTGCCTGTAAGAGCCTAAGGGCATCCTGCAGCCTGTCTGTATCTCTATGAGCCAATCTGAATCCTGTACCTGTAAGAGCCAATCTGTATCTTGTGCCTGTAAGTGCCAATGAGCACTCTATCTGTCCCTAAAAGTGCCTAAAAGTGCCAATATGCACCCCGTGTCTGTAAGTGTCAATCTGAAGCCTGTGTCTGCAAGTGCCAATCTGCATCTTGTGCCTGTAATTGCCAATCTGCAGACTGTCTGTGTCTGTAAGAGCAAATATGCAACCTGTGCCTGTTAGAGCAAATATGCAACCTGTGCCTGTAAGAGCCAATGTGCAGCCTCATCTATCCATCTCCGCCTCTGTCGTTCTCTTCTTCTTGTGCCTGCAATCTTTCCCAGTATCAGAGTCTTTGCTAGGGAATCCTGCCGTCTCATGCTATGGTCAAAAAGCATTGATGAGTGCCCTAACTGCAGAGTAAATCGTAACGAACTATGTTAATCCCCCAATGATCTATTTAACCCTAACTGGACCCAATAACCCTATCTAAACCCATTTAACCCTAACTTGACCTTTTTAACACTAACTGGACTTCGTAAACCCCTATCCTATAAACCACCCTCTATCCTATCATATTAACCCCCACACTATCATATTAACCCCTACACTACCTACCTAACCCCTACATTGCCCTATTAACCCCTACATTGCCCTTTTAACCCCTACATTGCCCTTTTAACCCCTACATTGCCCTTTTAACCCCTACATTGCCCTTTTAACCCCTACACTGCCCTTTTAACCCCTACACTGCCCTATTAACCCCTACACTGCCCTATTAACCCCTACACTGCCCTATTAACCCCTACACTGCCCTATTAACCCCTACACTGCCCTATTAACCCCTACACTGCCCTATTAACCCTATACTACCTACCTAACCTCTACACTACCCACCTAAGACCCTAATCAAATACCTAACACCCCACTAAGTACAGAAAATAAAAACAGCCTACTTATACAAAATAAAAATGCATATTTACAGAAAATAATAAATAAATTACAAGTAAAAAAAAAAAAAAAAAAAAAAAAAAAAAAATATATATATATATATATATATATATATATATATATATATATATACACACACACACACACTACAAAAAAATAAAAACAACTATCAAAATAAAAAATACCTTACAACCTGTAAAAATGAAAGGGTTAATAAGTCCACTGACCTGGCCAGCCCAAAAGAATGGAATACAGGGGTGTATCCCATTGTGATTGGTAGAAAGCATTTGCGCTTTCTGATTGGCTGGAATATGATTGACGGTTATATCAGCACGCGCAGATGCTTTCAGCCAATCACAATGGATTACACCCCTGTAAGCCATTCCGAGTCAGCCAATCAGAAGGCGCCATTTCGTATTTTGTATCGGAGCATGCGCGGGAACCTTCATTTGCATCATTAGTTGTTTATTTATTTTTTTTAAACGTCTGATTTTTTTTGAGGGGTCGTGCCTGGAAAAGAGGACTGAAGATCGGGGCATCGCTGGAGGGGCATATTGGTTAGGTAAGTTGACTATTCACCCTATTTATATTACAGGTTGTAATATTATTTTTATTTCATGTAATGTTTCTTTATTTTACGGGTGACAGGACGTCGGGACATTAATGGAGGGGCATTTTGGCAAGGTAAGTAGATTATTAACCCTATTTTTATTACAGGATGTAAGTATATGTTTATTAATGTAATGTTTCTTTTCATTTTAGGTGTAATAGGACGTCTGGACATTGATGTAGGGGCCGTGCCTGGCACAAAAGGGTGAAGACCAGGGCATCGCTGGACACCACTGGAGAGGCATTTTGGCAAGGTCAATGAACTCATTAACCCTTTCTTTTTTACAGGTTGTAACGTATTTTTTTTTTTTATATTGTTTTTTATTTTTTTGTAGTACATTTATTTATTGTATTAATTTCTGTAAGTATGCCTTTTATTTTCTGTACTTAATGGGGTGTTAGGTATTTGATTAGGGGGTAAGGTAGGTACTGTAGAGGTTAATAGGGTAGAGTAGGGGTTAGGTAGGTATTGTAGGGGTTCGGAAGGTATTGTAGGGGTTAATAGGGTAGTGTAGGGGTTAGGTAGGAAGTGTAGGGGTTAATAGGGTAGTGTGGGAGGTTAATAGGATAGGGTAGAGGTGGGGTTCACAGGATAGGGGTTTACTAGGTCAAGTTTGGGTTATTAGGTCAAGTTAGGAATAATAGGACTAGATACGGTTATTGGGTCCAGTTAGGGTTAAATAGGACTAGATTGGGTTAAGTGGTTAGTGATAGGGTTATTTAGTTATGGTGAGGGTTAAATAGGGTTTATTACTTATATTGGGTTAATTAGTTAGAGGGGGCATTAGTTACTTGGAGGGGGCTAATTAGTTAGAGGGGCTTAATTACTTAGAAGGGGTAAATTTAGATTTATTAGTTTATTGGGGTGGCTAATAGTGTAGGGTAGTGGTTAGACTTTGTGTCATGAGGGTTCTGGAGGACCCTCATGGCACTTCTAGTGTTATTGTGAGGGTTAATTATTGTCCCATAAGGGTCTACATAGATCCTTATGGGACTGATGGGGTTAATTAGGGACGCATGGGGGTCTGTATAGCCTCCCATGAGAGATGGGGTTAATTAGAGGCTCATGGGGTCTGTAGACTCGCATGAGTGATAGGGTTAATTTAAAATTGTAGCACGGGTCCTTTAATAACCTTTAAAGCCATTTAAGGTCCCACGGCGGGAAATTTACCGTACCGCTGAGGTTTGGGGTTAACAATTTTTGTGCTGTGGGGAATTAGATTTTTTTAAATACTGTGCAGGTCCCGATTGGGACCCCGCTGCATGGGGGTTTAATTTAGGAGTGGGGGGGGTTAGGAGCAGTGGGGAGGAAACGTAAGGGCTTTTTAAGCCCTTGCGAGACCTCCTTGCTCCGAATAAGCTGTGGTTGGCTTTTTGCCATTTAATGTGGGGACGCTGCGGGGGTTTCGATCGGGAACTCCGCATCAGGCGGGTTTAATTTAGGAGTGGGAGGTAAGGAGCATGGGGAGGAAACGTAAGGGCTTTTTAAGCCCTTGCGAGACTTCCTTGCTCCGAATAAGCTGTGGTTGTTTTTTTGCCATTTATGGGCTTGATAGAGTGGTTAGGAAGGGGGAAATCGGAGCAATGAATTTTAGACTTGTAGCCTTGAAAGATCAAAGGCTTCGAGGGAAGTAACTTGCGATCTGAAAAGTAGCAATGGTTTGGTAGGGTTCGCGGGTCGGAGCAAGTAACTCGATCGGAGGCTGCAAACGGAAGGCAACTGACTAGCTTAGTAACTTGTGATCTCCACTGTCGAGCCCGGATCTCTAAAAAGTAGTAATAGAATGAGGCCCATGATGTGGAAAAGTAGAGAAGATGAGCCTGAGGAAAAGGCAGGATATAATGAGGAAGAAAAAAAGCAGAAGACACTTTGTAACGGATCAATTAGGAATAGCTAGAAGGAGTTATTAATTGATCAGTTGGTCAGCTGTAGGAAATCTGATAAACTCAATAAAAGAAGAGTAACTAAGCTGGTGGCCTCTCAAATATGGCATCAGATGATCTGTCCTAGTCCTTCCCCCGGGTTTATCAGCAGTATCCATAGGAGTTTGCTGGAGCTCCTCTGGATGTGAAAGCATTGCATCTCTGTTGATGTGGCAACTCTCCCAGTTGTAAAAGGCGAACAGGGAGCGGTGTGGGTGCCCTCCCATTTACACACATTCTGTCTTCAGTACCTGCAGAGATACCTATATACAAATCCCTCTCCACAGTGGCATCCAGTTTCTATTGTCAGTTGCACAATTATTTTTCATGAGATTATTTCTCATGAATCCCAGGGGTTTGGAGAAAGCCCTCTCAGTGTTCTCTGTTTTCTACCAAGAAACCCTCAAGACCTGAAGCATTGTCTCTGTAATGAGACAAGACTTTTGGAGGATGAGCTATTTACAGATCCCATCTAGTAGAACTCTACCTTTGGTGTCCCCCAGTAGCATCCCCCCCCCCCTTTGTCAAATGTGGACAATCTAATTCAGGGATCTCCTGGACTATGAACATTTAAATAGAAAGTTGCTCCATGAGCTTGATATCAACCTGGAATTCATGACATACAAAGTTCGACAGAGGATACTCCTGGAGATTAAAAATGCCATATACCCCATACACTTTCCTTAATGGGCCTTTGGCTGGCTGTAGGGGAGTGGGGGGGGGAGAGCAGTGGGGACGGGGACAGAAGTGAGCGAGAGAGGCAGAGAGCTCATAGTACTGTATAAACTCATTGTTTGAAATTAAGTTTAAAAAGCTCAGTGTAGCATTCATGCATATATGAATTGTTTTTGTATTTAGAATAGCATAAACTAGTACAACTGAAAAGATGTCTGAAGATCAAAAGGAGAACTCAAGTTATACTTTTTTCTATATAAACAAAAAAATGCATAAAATATACGGTTATGAAAATCAGCTGCTGTGCTTTTCTATAAATCTTGAAAAAATAAAACCATGTATACTCTGCGAAAGCTGCCAGATTTAAGCACAATCACATTGTAGGTCAGAAAGCATACGCTTTTGAAATTAGGGATGTAACTTTAGACCTCCAGCTGATCAAAAACTGTCAAAACAGTGAAACTGAAATTGTACACATAAGAGGACAATAAACGGAGTTGACAGTATGCGGTTTAATGATGTCATGAAACAATCTCCAGAAATGCCGACTGATAAAGAAATGATATTGCTGCATAAAATAAATCTGAAAAGATTTTTACAATTAAAAAAAAAAAAATCACCTCTTGCCAAGAAGTGTATAACCAACAAGAGGGCACTTCTTCAAGTTAGATTTAAAAAAAAAAATGTTCTGAACAGTAAGGGGAATCAGGTCATGGACCTCTCTACCAAAAGGAGGTTGTGACAGCAGATTCAACAGGATTTAATAATGGGTGGGATATATTTGAATCAAAAGCGAATACAATGATATGTCAGTTAACCAGAATTAATCAATTCACAATTCAAATTTTACGGAGTAGATCTAAAAAAGGTTGAATTTAATGAACTAAGAGCCTCATTCAATTTGAAGCCTGGGTATACTGCGGGCTCGAACTCTGCTACAATTCCGGTGCTATTCAACTGAACAAGCCCACAAGTTAGGGTCCGAAAGACAAAACCGTAAACCACGCACTTGTATAAAGCATTTCAAGGCTGGAACAGGATCAATTAAACAAGGCCGTAACTAACCATTTAGAAACAGCTAATAGAAAATGAGACTGTCATCATTAGGTCAGTAAAACATGGAGGTTACATGTCAATCAATTAATGTTTAGAAGTCCGATATGAGATCAGACTCGCAATTCAGCAAAGTAGAAAATAATAAAAATCAATGGTGATACTGTTTTAGTCCAAGTGGGTGGCCTGATATGTATTAACTCATTGATTCCTGAGATCAATATAATCCCAAAATGAAAGCTAAATACATTTTGTATTGCTAATTTGTGAGCTTGAGACTGTTGTGCAATTAATTCTGATATCTTTCATCGCTTTCCCTGTCATTTACAGAGCAGTATTGATTTTCTATTTGCATTCACAGTGCTACAGACAGGGGTTAAACCCCCTAGCAAGTCCTATCTGGTACCCGTAGGCTTTTCTCCTACATTTACTATTTATGGGGGTGAATACATTTGCGGGCTTGGGGAATTGTAGCAATTGAATAGTGATTTGCGATTTTAGCGACCGTAACTCTTGCAGACGTAAAGGATCAAAAGCTTCGATGGCCTGTAATTTCAGTTTTTTAACAACCGCAAGGATTTCAAGGCCGTAACCCATTTGTAGCCCGCAAAGAGACACAAATTGAATAGCAAAATAACTTGCAGCCTCCATTACGGGCTACTGTAATTTACAATTGCATCAGGCTCTAAATGTCTTTTTTCATCAATTACTAGTGTAATGTGCAGCAGGAAAGAGGAGAGGCTAATTGCTCCACCCTTTATATTGGTCAACTGAAAAAAAACATAATGGACAGGACTTTCCTACTAAAGACACCGATAGGCCAAGTACTCTGAGTTTTAGTTCTTCATAATGGGAATGCCTTAATGTTGTAGGAGTACTTTCACAACCTGGCTTGTCACCTAAACCGTTTGCCTCATTGGTAATGGAAGTGATATGTACTAGTTAGAACAATGTCCTCCTCAGACGTAGCTGTTGAATAAGAGTGGAGCTATACGTTTTAAAAGCCAGATTTTAATAAATATGCCTGTGAACTTACTATTAAATTGAGAGAAATTATTTTAGTTGAAAGCCACTATACAATATGGCACGGAACAGCTTACCTCAGTTGATTAGAGATAAAAGGGAAATCAAATAGGTAATATAGTAAGGAGAAAACCTGCAATTGGTACCAGGAGTGCAGTTTCAAGCACCTTGAGATCATATAACCAGCATCTGTGTTTGAAAATGTTACCATATGCCTAAGTTTTTTAAAAAGAAATACACCTCTAAAAAACACTGTCAATTTACAGTGAAATCATATTGTATTTGAGTATATAATGGATTCTATATGAAATCATATTGTATTTGAGTATATAATGGATTCTATATGAAATCATATTGTATTTGAGTATATAATGGATTCTACATGAAATCATATTGTATTTGAGTATATAATGGATTCTATCTGAAATCATATTGTATTTGAGTATATAATGGATTCTATATGAAATCATATCGTATTTGAGTATATAATGGATTCTATATGAAATCATATCGTATTTGAGTATATAATGGATTCTATCTGAAATCATATTGTATTTGAGTATATAATGGATTATATATGAAATCATATTGCATTTGAGTATATAATGGATTCTATATGAAATCATATTGTATTTGAGTATATAATGGATTCTATATTTTTTAGCTAAGCATGTTCAATGAAGAATCGATTTGGTCCAACAACTAAAGCGATAGATCTTCCATCATCTTTAGGATGTAAGTCTGCGAGTTTCAATCCCACAAGGTGTTTTAGGGAAAGCACCATGGTCACTGGATTCCAAACTCAAAGATAGGGCCCTCCTTGTTTTACTATGTATTAATTTGTATGTATCTTTGTCTTGAACGTATCTTATGTACAGCGCTACGGAATATGTTGGCGCGGTATAAATAAACGATAATAATAATAATCAGAATCTTAAAAAAAGAAGCGCGAAAGGTAACATAATAGAGAATTGTAAACCTGCCAAAGGATTTAATAAAGGATTTAATGATGACTTGAAGAAGGATGGAAGAGGCATCACTCATGTAGGAACACAGTACTTTACCAGAAGGAAGTAGATAACTAGAGTAGTCTTACAGTGTAAGTGGTAGGGGAAAACACAGAAATGGAGTTCAACACTGCACTTGGTATGTAAGACTATCTTGAAGAATTTTTAAGCAACTCTTTTTAGGTAGATAGAACTGGCTTTTGGTTACTATCTAACGTCAATCACAAAATACATTGTTCAAAATATATTGTCACAGTTAAGTCATGGTGTGTCAGCTCGAAGTTGAAGTGAAATGAAATGAAATGCTTACACATTTCTTATGCAAATAAGTGCAAGTATAAAACCATGTAAATGATACAAAAACATTTATATATATATATATATATATATATATATATATATATATATATATATATATATATATATATATATATATATACATATCTAAATTGCAAGATAACAGAGGAGGACCATATGACCACATACACTAAATATACTGATACTACGGTCTCCAATGTCTGATTTGGCCATCATGGCAGTATATAAAAAAAAAAAAAATCATAGCAAAAGATGGGACGGGTTTGAACAAATATTAATGTGCGTTTAAAAGGGACTTCTATTACTCACACAAGCAAAAAACAGACGACATTGAAGGTCTAACGTTAATAAAAAATTTAACTATGTCTTCTTGAGTCACACATTCCAGATATAGAGAATAAGGCTTATTTTTTGGGAGCTTGTTTCCTTCATGTGATGACCTTTAGATTGGGAAGGAAAATGGAAAATCTGTTTCTTGCACACTCCCTCATAACAAAAAGTGATGTGTGTGCAATGATGCATTTCCACTCCACTTAATTCACCGGCTCAAGCATGTGGAGGGTTAACCTAAATTGTTAGCTGGGATTTTTGTGCCTGGAAACTAAGCTGTATGCCCATGTGAATAAGCATGAGATAATGCCTAGACTGAGGAAAAATAAAAGTTTTACCAAACTGTGCACTACAAACAATTTTCCAGTATGAGTAATACCATGGATTTAATGTGAACAAACCAATGACTGTTTGCTTGTGTTCTCTCTACTGTTCTCAAAACTCCACCTCATGAAGCCTCTAATTAAACAAGACTGTTATACAAAGCATAAATCCCTCCTCCTTTATATCCTATTAGTTTATTACTTGTTTGCCTTGTAAAACGTATAGCTTGCGTGTTTGGACAGTAAACATCCAAATCATACATACAGGGTTTTAATTGCATCTTAATGACTATATTTTAAGTACAGTAGTCATGTAAGATGATCTTAAAGTGGCTTTATATGGGTGTAATTATTTCAGTTTACAAAAACTGTGGGTAAACAGTGCCAAAAATGTGGGTAGGGGAGGTACATAATAATTATATTATAAGCTTTAATATAACATGGGATCAGGTAGAGAGCAAGGACAGCAACTAAACAGTTAAAATAGAACTGGTACTATGAACATGGCTGCTAAAATGATTTCTAAAATAGAGAGAATTCTGCCTCCCTTATACCTTAATAGTATTAAGGATCCCCTTCTGGATCGCTACCTTGTTGTGGTGAAGGGGCTTGTGTACTTCAATGAAGCTGTGAGCTATACCATGTAGGTTCACCCAAATTGGGTAGGTTATTGTAGAGGGGTCAGGAAAATTATGATTAACTGGAGAAGGAACTGGCAATCCCCTCCAGTATCTCTGCCAAGATAACCTTATGGATAAGGATAACCAAAGACATCACAATAGATGTCCCTGGCATGCTGCAGTCCATAACGTTATGGAGGATCGGGCACGACTGAACAACAACGAGTCTTTAAGATAGGTCTTAAAAAAATAATGTAATAAAAGCAAAACATATTTTTTATTAATGTGCTTTATAGCATTGCTATACTATTGCCATTATTACTTTGTACATCATAATCATGGGCAAGCTTTATCATGACAAAAACTGTCACCTTAAACTGAGCAAAAATAAATAATTTTTTAAGTTTCATAAATATGTGATGATACTTATTAAAGGTTATCTTACTTTTACTTTTTCAGTTCATATGTTACATACGTTTTTAACAAGAGGTTAATTTAAATATGGTTTTCATACAGGGGCGTATCAGATTATATGAACAGGGGACACACAAATATAGCAAAATTAAACGTAATCATGCATTACCAGATTTGGCCACTAGATGGTGCCAGGGCTATAGTGCAGTACGTCTTTCCCATGAAAGCTTTGACACATAATTTGTATTTATACAGTGTCTTGCAAAAGTATTCACCCCCTTGACTTTTTACCTATTTTGTTACATTACAGCCTTAAGTTTAATGTTTTGTTAATCTGAGTTTTATGTGATGGATCAGAACACAATAGTCTAAGTTGGTGAAGTGAAATGAGAAAAATATATATATAAAACTATTTTTTAGAAATAGAACACAGAAAATTGGCATGTGTGTATGCATTCACCCCCTTTGTTATGAAGCCGGAAAAAAAGCACTGGTGCAACCAATTACCTTCAGAAGTCACATAATTAGTGAAATGATGTCCACATGTGTGCACTCTAAGTGTCACATGATCTGTCATTACATATACACACACACCTTTTTTGAAAGGCCCCAGAGGCTGCAACACCTACACAAGAGGCACCACTAACCAGACACTGGCATGAAGACCAAGGAACTCTCCAAACAAGTAAGGAACAATGTTGTTGAGAAGTACAAGTCAGGGTTAGGTTACAACGAATATCCAAATATTTGATGATGCCAGGGAGCACCATCAAATCTATCATAACCAAATGGAAAGAACATGGCACAAAAGCAAACCTGCCAAGAGACGGCCGCCAACCAAAACTCACGGACCGGGCAAGGAGGGCATTAATCAGAGAGGCAGCACAGAGACCTAAGGTAACCCTGGAGGAGCTGCAGAGTTTCACAGCAGAGACTGGAGTATCTGTACATAGGACGACAATAAGCTGTAGGCTCCATAGAGTTGGGCTTTATGGCAGAGTGGCCAGAAGAAAGCCATTACTTTCAGCAAAAAAATAAATGGCTTGTTTGAGTTTGTGAAAAGGCATGTGGGAGACTCCCAAAATGTATGGAGGAAGGTGCTCTGGTCTGATGAGACTAAAATTGAACTTTTTGGCCATCAAAGAAAATGTCTGGCACAAACCAAACACATCACCCAAAGAGCACCATCCCGACAGTGTAACGTGGTGGTGGCAGCATCATGCTGTGGGGATGTTTTTCAGCAGCCGGGACTGGGAAACTGGTCAGAGTTGAGGGAAAGATGGATGGTGCTAAATACAGGGATATTTTTGAGCAAAACCTGTACCACTCTGTGCGTGATTTGAGGCTAGGATGGAGGTTCACCTTCCAGCAGGACAATGACCACAAACACACTTGAGTGGTTTAAGGGGAAACATGTAAATGTGTTGGAATGGCCTAGTCAAAGCCTAGACCTTAAGCCAACAGAAAATCTGTGGTCAGACTTAAAGATTGCTGTTCACAAGCGCAAACCATCCAATTTGAAGGAGCTGGAGCAGTTTTGCAAGGAGGAATTGGCAAAAATCCCAGTGGTAAGATGTGGCAAGCTCATAAAGATTTATCCAATGCGACTTGGAGCTGTGATTGCCGCAAAAGGTGTCTCTACAAAGTATTGACTTTAGGGGGTGAATAGTTATGAACATTGACTTTTTCTTTTATTTTGACCTATCTATTGTTTGCTTTACAATAAAATAAAAAAATCTGCAAAGTTTTGGGCATGTAAATGAAATGATGCAAATCCTTAAACAATCCATGTTAATTCCAGGTTGTGAGGCAACAAAACACGAAAAATGCCAAGGGGGTGAATACTTTTGCAAGGCACTGTGTTTGTGTTTTTATATATATATATATATATATATATATATATATATATATATATATATATAAATATAGATTATGATACCTTTTTGTATTGCTTGAGACTTGATAAAGAGAGGTTGAACCTCTCGAAAGCTCGTCAATATAAATAAGACATTTATTCATTACAGATGGTATCATAATATACTGCAATACTCATTATTAATCTATACATATATTTGATTAATAATTACTAAATAAATAGATTACTGGACATTAACAGCTGCTTTACTCTTCAATGATATATATATATATATATATATATATATATATATATATATATATATATATATATATATATATATATATATATTTATTTAATATATGGTGGGCAAAAGAGCGATAGAAGCCCTCCACTGTATAGTAGAACAGTATATAAATAGTACATTTGTGTTCACATTTGAATGTCTAAAACAAGTAAAAAAAAAAAAACAGTTTCCTGCTCAGAAATACAGTTATTACACTGCATTTTTTGGAAGCCGAGCAGGGACATACAAATGTGCCCACAAATGCCTCGCTCTTCAATCCATGGCCCATTTTAAACATGGCTTCCTTTAAGCTTATGCTCGCTGCGTTACACAACTTCTATGCAAAGCCAAGGTTGGATTATACACAAGCTGGGAATCCTATCCACATACAGTTGTTTCAAGCTTACTGCCTCTCATCAGCGTGGGCGGGATCCCAGCTTGTGTTGTGGACCTTATGAGGAGGTAGTTCACCACAACAATCATTTAATATATGGTGGGCAAAAGAGAGATAGAAGCCGTCCACCGTACAGTAGTACAGTAAATAAAAAGTACATCTGTGTTCACACTTGAATGTCTAAAACAAGTTATAAAAATTCTGAATTCCGAGAAAAACAGTTATTACACAGCATTCTGAGAAGCTGAGCAGGGACATGCAAATGTGTCCACAAATGTCCCAGAATGCAGTGTAACAACTGTTTTTCAAAAAAATTGGAGCAGGATATATATATTATATATATAAATATATATATATATATATATATATATATATATATATATATATCACTAATATAGTCTCTAAAGCGTGCGTAACGCATGCACACTTCAGAAACTATTTGTTCGGATTTTAGTAAATGCCACAGTGCGCACCGAATGGTGCCAGCCACACATGCTCAAAGTGCGGCGCCAGCCGCGTTGAGCAAGGAATGGGAAGAAAGGGACAAAGGGGTAAAGTGACACAGAGGAGGGGGGAAGAGACACAGGAAAGGAAGAAAGAGACACAGCAGAGGGAGGAGGCGGGAAAGCGACAAGGGGGAAAGAGACAGAAGGGTAGAGGGACTGAGGGGAGAGAAAAAAGAGGGAAAAGAGACACAGAAAAGTGAGAAAGAGACAGGGGAGGGAGATGGGAGGAAGAGGGACAAAGAGGAGGGAGAGGGCGGGAAAGAGACATGTCATATTTATGAGGGGTAAATGACTAGTATATATATAACATTTTAATTATATTGATGTGTGGGGTTCAGCGGCATTGAAAATTTAAACAAAGAAATTAAAAAATAAAAAGTTATTGAGGGCACTGCAGCACTGCTCCCCTGCCCCCAGAGTAGGAATGCACCGGCGATTGATCCGCCCCTGCTGCCTGTCCTGGGAGTAGAGTTGAATTGCACCACAATTCAGGGCCACTGTTTTTTTCTCTCTTTAAACTTTATCCAACGCCAATGCTTTCATGTGACGTTTCAAGGTTTACCTTCCGTCTTCTATGGATTTCCCTGAAGACACTTCCTTTTCACTGGCATATATTGCACAGAGCAGCATTCTCCACAACCCACAGCGAAGTCCAACCCTGTTTGTTGTCTATGGTTTCTGTAAAGGTGTTAAATGTAATACTAGGCCCTGAATGAGAATGTGCCTTTAAACTTCTTGCCTTTAACTAGTTTAGAGAAACTAATACAGATCGAGTCATGCAACACTAAACTTAGAGTGAACTCAGAATGAATTAAATGGAGTACCTGATGTGTGCAAAAGCAAAAAGAACCTGTACACACAAGCAGAGAGATCCAGAAATCACGTGCTCCTATAGCAATGAGTTGCCCACCACTAGTTAATGGGAAGTAAATTATTTCTCTGTAAAACACCACAAATGGGCAGAGCTACTGAATGTAGGGCCCCAGTTCAAAACAATAATTTAGGCCCCATGGTGGCAGGGACAAAAATTATTATTTTTTTGTACTGGGCACCCCTCTGTTGCCAATGTAGAGCAGAGAAGTAGCACAGATCAATAAAGTAGTGGGGGGAGAGGGAGGCAGTCTGTGGCAAAGGGAGATAGCGAGGGATAGAGGGAGGTAGTCTGGGTAGACTGAGTTGGCATGGGGTAGGTGGGGGATAGGGCGAGGCGGTGGGGTAGGGAAAGTAGCAAGTGTAGGGAAAGATGTTGGGGAAGCGAGCGGTGGAGGCAAGGGTAGGGAGAGGCGGTCGGGGTACAGGGGGAGGCAGAGGGGGATAAGGGAAGGAACAACAGGAAGGAATTCTTTTGTTCCCTTCCTCCTCTGGACCCTCCCCCACTAAACTATGGAAAAAAAATATTATTTTATTTATTATAAGAAAAAGGACATTTAGTGGGGCACAGCATCGGGGCCCCCCTAGGGCCCCAGGGCAATGCACTGCTTGCAATAGTATCAGATAAATCCATGCCTCAGGCCATTTTATCTCTCCACAATTAGGAAATCATTCTAGCTTGCACACCAAAACACACATCCTCATTATCTATCCTCTATCACCAATTACTCTTTTTTTAGGGACTTTGGGACATATACTGAGCCCTTCAACTGAAACAAGCTGCCTGTTACTACTGTAGAGGGTTTAAAAATGCAATTATTAAATTTTTAATGCAAACAATGTAGCACTTAAAACATGCTCTTTTAAATGCATGACAGATACATATATACATTCTAATCCCCGTAACTCAAATGTTAGCTCCCTATCACATTAAGCATCTTCATGAACATGAGCCAGCTCATGCAGTGACACTCATTAAACGGTGTGTAGGATAAGTGATCATTTTTAGATTAACATTCCTGAACTTGAGAATCATGTGACTTGCATTAATATCCTTTGTCTTATCTTATGATCTCTAAGCGTTTTCTAACCCATTTAGAAAGAATGTTTGCTGAACATTTAGATGATTAAATGAAACCAGAGCTGTCAACTCTTAAAAACGATCAACCATAATGTGAGTTTAATGCAACAAATACCACATAAAGGACAACTGTACTCCTATATTTAAAATATTCTCTTTTAAAGAACCACACATGGAACTTGGCAGAATGTCTTAGAATGTATGTAACAAAAATACAACCTCCAATGTATTACCATTTATATGACGGTGTCATATAGGTTATGTTTAATTGTCTGTGCTGTATCTGTGTACCCTCTCCCTCTCTCTTTGTGCCCTCTCCCTTTATCCGTGTGCTCTGTCTGTCTGTGACCTCTCTCTGCGCACTTTGTGCTCTCTGTCTGTAGCGGAGAGGCAATATTCCCCAGGTTATCTCCCCTTATAATCCCAGTGAGGCTCAGGAACAAGTAAATGGTAAATCCACAGGCAAGGTTTACAACAGGTAAAATAATAGCAATATCCCAACCGCAATCCCAATAACTGGACGACACACAGTTTCAGGAGCAGAACTACTCTTTAATGACAGGGAATCTCCTTTTATGCAATGGTGCCCTCTGAAGGGCTACACCCACATAATTATCACAACAGCCAATTATATACATGGTTCAACCCCCACGTCTCCTCCCCTCAGATAACAGGTAACACAATTAAAACAGACACAATTTTAACCACATTCTGGATGTACCCCCAAAACAGGGGGTACACCTTTAAGTCCAGCCCCGGTCAATAGCTCTCACCCAGGGGAACAATATATATATTAAAAAATGGCATGAATCAGACCAGGGGTTCAAAAGTTAGTAAAAGTATCTTTTACCCATAACACACAAACATTTCACAGGCAATACACATCCCGCATAGTTGGCCACACAATACACATAGAGGGACAATAGGTGAGTCACACCTCCCTGAGGCTCCCTGGCAACATTGATTAAAATCAGCCTTCTTTGTTCTTATGTCTGAGAATGAAAACACTTTATACAATCGACTTCCTTATCTGTAACAGGATTCTCTGTAATAGGATTATCTATTAGCCTAGTAGCTGTAATATTCTGAGCCAATATATTCTGTAGAACATAAAACAACATATCTACAGTACAGCAATGTGATCATATTTTAACCATAGTAATTAAATAACCGTAAAACAGGGTAAAACAGTGATGGGTTCCGTTACACTGTCTCTCTCCCCCCTCCCTTTCTCTCTCTCTCTCCCTCCCCCGTCCCATTCTCTCTCCCTCCCCTCCCCCTCCCCCTCCCTCTTTCTTCCCCCCTCCTCTACCCCTCTCTCTCTTTCAACACCGCTTTCTCCCTTACCCCGTCCCTCTCAAAGCCAACGGCGCCGCAAAATGATTCTGCTCATATATATGTGTATGTATGAACAATTGTTTTAATTTGTATATATGAAAAATAACTCTGCGGTAAGCTTAGTATAATCGACGAAATGAATAAAAATAGTCACTTTTATTTGTTCCAACATTGGTATAAAATTAACTTAATCATGCATTACCAGAAACTATATAAGATATGTAAATATATAAAAAACTAAGACGCTTTTCACTGCTATTTCTGCGGCTCCCTCAGTTAGAATAAAAAATCTATAAAAACACAAATTTGTACATACATTTTTACAGATAAATACATGTTTATGCCCATAATAATAATGTCATATCCTCAATAGTTGCTTTAAATATGCTTTGAAGAAAATTCATAAACCACAATATTTTATTTATGTTTATATATTATATTATAAAATTATTGACTAATAATTGTATTTATACCAATCATGTATCACATTCCGTGATAATTGCAGGTAAAATCTCCTAGTAAGGTGAATTATTCTGGCTTGTTTGAATACAAAGAAACAATATCTATTTGCCCATACCATCAACGGTTACACTATATACTAGTCTTAATCATGTGGTCACTCAACACAACTCCCCAAGATACAAACATATCAGTTAATGGACCATAGGTAGAGATAATTAAAATCAGAGTATATTAAATTAAATATACTCCTATAATCTACCCTCTATGTATGCTATCATTACAGAACTACTACGATATTCCTTGACCAGTTAAACATAGAGGGGCTAGCTTAACATTAAACTGTCATACCTAATATCATAAACATAAACCTTTACATTCATAATAGGTTATGTTAACCATAAAAAAGTCTATTAACAGGTAATCTTATAAATATACACATTACCAACGTATTATATCAATCTCTCTGTTACATTTCTTCCATATAATATAGTACTGTTGTGCTTATAATCTTAAGTTTTGAAATAGAATGTGGTGCTTATCTTATCATTGAATAAATTGCGGTATCAATGACAGTAGATATATTCCCTCTACTTTATAGACGTACTATGAGAATGGCGTATTGGAAGGCTGGGGCTTGCGTACAACATCACCATTGCCATGGTGATGCAACGTTTACTCCTTTTGGCGCCAAAAAAGCCTGTGTAATCTGTATAGGACATATGAAGTACAGGAGAGTACAGAACTACTGTGGGAGAAGAACTCAACAATCAACCCATTATCATTCAACAAAAAGGACTATCAATTACACGTGAATGAAATACCTCATGATTATTCAGGTTTATTAATGTGAGAGTTTTAACAACTATTTGAATATACCGATTAATACCTATCCAATTATATGAAGTAACCTGCACTAGGTTTCTCATCTCCCTATAAAAATATTAACTTTATTTTGTGCCACTTGTTTGCAACAGACGATGTAAGTAAGATGTAACAAACAAATACAGAAGTTACACAATAATAGAACTGTTACACCAAGGATTCTCTAAGCTAGGCTGTTCCTGAATCTTTATTTGCCACATTCTCTGCATCACAAAAGCATGAAAATCTAAGCCTGTCAGCAAAAATAGGACATACACAAGGGCAGTTCCTATCCCACTTCCTGGACTCCAATTATGGGGTGGAGAGAAGTAGATACACAGAGCAGGTAATCACAGGGATATCCCCCCACTAAACAAAAAATATGCTACCCCAGCTTAATTTTTTTACATTCTAAATGTCTGTCTTGAGGTAATCAAGCACTCAATTTGTATATTTCCATGCGCCTCCATGTATTCACCTGATTTGATGGACCCAAGGGGCAATCAAATCATTGGTTTATAGTGGCCAGATGACCACTAGTCTGACTCCTGCCCCAAACACACACAGAGATTGATGGTTCCTTGAGGGAATCCCGGAACACACATGATGTCAAATCATTTTTAAAATGTTGAAAATATGTCTGCCATAAGGTACTGAAAAGTCACCAAAGCCACAGATACTCTAATGGTTTAAATTAAGTTTTAATTTCTCCAAATACTGAATTTTTTGCTAATCTTTTAAATAAACAAATTAAATTGTACTGTACCCAGGAGAGAAGAATGTGTAATTGAATAAAACGTTTTTTAAGGGTTTGTGTGGTAGGCTTCTGAAAAAAAGAAGTATTTTCAGAGGGAATTTAAAGATTTGAAAACTTGGAGACAGTTGTGAAAAGATCTGCAAATATCCACAACAAGTAATAAGTGAATGGTTCCCTACTAACGTTCAACTGTGCAGTTAGGAGAATACTTGGAGAACAGAGAAGACAGAGGGAGTTGCGGTATTCTCACTAAAATCAGAAACCATATTTCAACACTGAATCTCCGAAATGTGACATAAAGGCAGCAAATTATCATGTTCAGCATAAAAAGACAGTGCAGTTATGTTACAGCATACAACATGCTACGTGCCTGCAGCAGCAATGGCAGGGAAGGAGGCAAATAAACACTGCTATCAGGGCTGCATCTTTTGCTAACCATTAACACCTGATTAGGGGGTGGAGAAAAGTATATCTACTGAAGTCTGGTGCACTAAGGCTCAAATGTAAGATTTTAAAAGTAACATGTATTTTTTTTCTTAATAAACTAATTGTATTACTATTTAGTTATTAAACATAGAACAAATGTAAACCCTATTATATGAGCACTACAGTGGGACTTTAACATTGATTTTAAGTCAGTATGTAATCTTATTATAGTTCCCTAAAACAATCTCAATGTCATTACCTCTGGAGACACTATGTGAGATGGGCATTCTTGAGCAGCTTAATCTCTTATTCAGATTTATGCACAAGTTCTATGTGAGCCTACTCTAAACATGTTCATGTTACAAAATGGGAAATTAAGTCAATATAAGCAGACCTGGACTAAGAAGTGTTGATGCGGAGATGTTGCCAAACCTCAATAGAAGCAAATTATATGTCTTGTATGCATAAGCATGTTCTCCCTTTAAAATAATGCATTTTATTCTCTGAATCTCACATTTTGGTGAAATAAGTAGGATTTTAATTTACCAAAATTGTACAACTGCTGTCAAAAGTAAATGATGTAAATACCCTCATCTGTCATGAAACTAGTGACATGTGAGAGTCATTTCCTCAGGCATGTGAATGTGCTAATATATTTCTCTACCCTGCAATACCATTGAGTCTAATAAATGTGTCTTAGGAAGATGAATTTAAAAATGATTTAAATGCAACTTGTGCTGCTTGCTCCAATGGACAGAGACTGAATATTTATGCTAAAGCAAACAAACAAAAAAAAATAACATTTTGCATCATAAATGGTAAATGAGCAATTATATATATTATTGAGATTAGATCAAATCAATTTTTAGTAGATCTCTAAATTGCTAACTGAAGGGACATTTTTAAAAAAAACTCCTTTCACCATCATCATGTAACAGATGGATCTGTGGTCCTATTAAGACACACACAGAATAACGGAGATGGAGAAAAAGACTTAAAAGTTCAAGAAAAACTGCACTTGTTTGTGAACTATGTAACAAACGAAGAACTATGTAATCCATGTACCTCCTTCTTTTATTATTAACTTTATTATTAACTTTTATTTGTAACGCGCCGACATATTCCGTAGCGCAATACAGGGGATAAAAACAAGGGAAAATACAGCATTAACAAAATTCAAAAAATGGAGGACCCTGTTTTGAGCTTAGAATCTTTGCAGAAGGTGCTTTTTCCCAAAGCATCCTAGAAGACTGAAAACTCGCCACTTACAATCTAAAGGGAAAGGAAGGGGCAGAAGTCAGGGAAAGATTAAACAGATAAGGAATATAAAGGGTCAGAAGAGAAGTGAAAGTTAGAAAAGTTTTTCATTTAGAGAGAGAGAAGGAACAGTGGTGAGGGCTCTAGCATTTAAAATGTTGTCTGCCCCTAGTGGTGAGAAAATATATGCAAGTAGGAAAGTCAGGTGATTCCCATTTCACTATATATTTAATCAGAATTGGGGTGGGAGGGTGAGGGGCAGAGAGGGAGGGCAGAACTCCCAGAATTCAGTGTAACAAGTGAGGCCTTCTGAAACCAGATGCAGGTAAAATTTGGGGCTAAAAGAAAACAATAAAATATGGTATAAGGGACCAATAGAACAGAGAGGGAAAGAGAGAGAGAGAGAGAGAGAGAGAGGGATAGAGAGGGATAGAGAGAGTTAACAGAGAGGAAATGCAAAGACATGTGGAAAGGAGGAGATCTAGGCAAATTATACAGGCCATAAAAGGGGGAGGGGGAAGTAAAGCCAGACAAGATACAGTAAACATATGAAAAGTTTGAACTAATTTTAGAAATAATTCTATGTCAGCAAATATGATAACAAGCATATAGTAGAAATATTAATAAAAGATATTGGCTCCTGGGAAGATGCAGCTTTCAAGGGTCTCCTCCATACCTGATGGTGTGTATAGAACTCCCAGAATTCAGTGTAACAAGTGAGGCCTTCTGAAACCAGATGCAGGTAAAATTTGGGGCTGATGGTGTGTATAGAACTCCCAGAATTCAGTGTAACAAGCGAGGCCTTCTGAAACCAGATGCAGGTAAAATTTGGGGCTGATGGTGTGTATAGAACTCCCAGAATTCAGTGTAACAAGCGAGGCCTTCTGAAACCAGATGCAGGTAAAATTTGGGGCTGATGGTGTGTATAGAACTCCCAGAATTCAGTGTAACAAGTGAGGCCTTCTGAAACCAGATGCAGGTAAAATTTGGGGCTGATGGTGTGTATAGAACTCCCAGAATTCAGTGTAACAAGTGAGGCCTTCTGAAACCAGATGCAGGTAAAATTTGGGGCTGATGGTGTGTATAGAACTCCCAGAATTCAGTGTAACAAGTGAGGCCTTCTGAAACCAGATGCAGGTAAAATTTGGGGCTAAAAGAAAACAATAAAATATGGTATAAGGATGAAGGAGCTTGTGTACCTACGTGAAGCCGAGTGAAGCCTAAGATGGGCTGGTCAAAGCAGTGAGGTCAGACAAATCCTGGTTCACTGGAGAAGGAATTGGCAACACGCTCTAGTATCTTTGCCATGAAAACCTTATGGATGGGCAGAGGCATACACAAGATGTGCCTGGCGTACTGCGGTCCATAGGGTCACTGAGAATCGGATTAGACTGTACGACTGAGGGAAAAAAAATCCATGAACATAAAAACATTTTTAGATAAAAATGTCTTTGTTGTATCACTTCCCAAGAGCTCAATCATAAGGGTTTATTATTATTATCATCCTTTATTTATAAAGCACCAACATATTCTGTAGCGCTATACATG
The DNA here is from genome assembly GCA_027410445.1 of Discoglossus pictus. Classification (NCBI taxonomy): domain Eukaryota; kingdom Metazoa; phylum Chordata; class Amphibia; order Anura; family Alytidae; genus Discoglossus; species Discoglossus pictus. Next base: position 491,559,640 of record CM050163.1, read on the forward strand.
GGTTAAGTACAAGGTAAAATAAGTTTAACACATTGCCCTTTCTTTGAGCTTTAAGACTGAGGAAATCATAAACATAAAACGCATATCAATCTTGGCGACTTTGAGCATAGATGATAGAAAATGGCTTTGTTAGCTATTCAGACTTTAGTCTGATTTACAAGCAATAATGAGAGCCAATTAAGACAACAATTTTGTTTGGAGTTTTCATGTCTGGGCATCATGAATTTGGTGTAAGAACCATATATAATGGAGTATAAGCTGAGGGGGGTGAGGATGAGGATGGGGGGTTGAGGAGGGAGGTTGAGGATGGGGGGTTGAGGAGGGAGGTTGAGGAGGGGGGTTGAGGATGAGGAGGGAGGTTGAGGATGAGGAGGGAGGTTGAGGATGAGGAGTGGGGTTGAGGAGGGAGGTTGAGAATGAGGAGGGGGGGGGAGAGACACAGGGAAGGGAGAGGGGAGGGAAGAGAAACCGGGATGGGAGAGGGGAGAAGAGACACGAGAGACAGAGGGGGACACAAGAGGGAGACACAGAGGGCACAAGAGGGACACAAGGGGCAGCACATTTCCCACCCTCGGCTTATACTCGAATCACTCATTTTACGCAGTATTTTGTGGTAAAATAGGTGCCTCGGCTTATACTCGAGTACATACGGTAAGTCTGAACGTTTGTGTGGTGAATGTTTCACCAATATATTTATTGTTAATATAAATGGAGAAGAGAAATTGTTAAAAAATATAGAAAGTTTTATTCCATTGTATTTTGACTCCCCAAAAGAGTTTGCATTTCCACTTTTGTTAGAAGGGCCTAAAGATGGTACAAGGTGGATTCTGGCAGGTGATCTGCTGCTGAAAATGTTCAATGGCATATTCCCACATTACAACAGGACTCCCCCATATGTTCATCCCAGTGGGATGGTCAGATTTGGATAGGAGAGAATGGCGGAGAACTGGAAGACTCAAAACACATACCCTCTAAGTAAACCGACTCTCTACCTATCAGTGGAGGGTGAGGTGGGGGAGGAGTGAAGAGGGAGTACTCAAGAGTATTTGTTCGATAACTGGCTGGATGAGGCTGGAATTGATACCACACCTCTTTCCCCTCACACTCCAAGAAGCAGGCAGCTTGTATCAATAGATGCAATCACTGCTTTTTATCTCATAAACACAACTTCCACCAATGTATCATGGATATCTCCAAGGTCCAGCAAAGGCAACTATTCTTTTTATAAATAAAAAAAATTGTTTTACGCTCGTCATCCTTTTATTACTTGAATTGTGAAACTTCACATGACGAAATTCATAAAGAAAACAGACATGAGGTATAAAGTGCAGTTGAACCGTATCAGCCTCTATTTGAGTTTTTGTTTCTAACTTGATAGTCATTAAGGACAGGGTTGGCTGAGAAACAATTTACAAAAAAAATAAGAATTAGATTAGATAAGAGAATAAACAAAAAAAGCAAAAGTTTTCTCCCAAAGGAAACCTATTTCATACAAGTCTCTGTACACTTTGGGCCTCATTCTATTATCGGCCGCAGCCGCTGCGGGGCCGCAAGGACCGGCCGCAAGCTATTCTGCTATTCTATTCCCTTACGGCCGGATGCTCCGGCAGGCTTGCGGCCGGTGCCTTGCTATCTCTTGCGGCCGCTCGCGCCGGAGGAAAGCCTTTGATCTAAAACGGCCGCAAGAGATTTGCAATTCAATTGCTCCGGGAAACCTCTCTGCAAGGCTAAAAACGAGCCGCAGTTACTTGCAGGAAAAAGGTCTCGCTAGCACCAATTAAGCACATAAAATAGCTCAAATAAAGCCATCCTGCACTTTGAGAAGACTATAAAGGGATTTTAGGTGTTAGAAAAAATAGCACATAATTATCCTGTACTCAAATCCGTAAAATATTTCATTTTTAATATCCGTAAAATATACATGTAAAAAGTCCAGAGTGCTTGGAGCACCTCAGACACGCCCACGCCGCAGCCGGCAAATAAACAGTTAATTTGAACTCGGGTTTGGGCAGATGTGCAAGCTTGAGAGTGGGTTCCTTTTATTCCTCATGTCCCCCAATATGATCCCTAGCATTTACAGAGCTGTACAGTGCAGGCTTGAATTTATTTTTGAGTTTTTATATTTCACAGTTTACGGCCGGTTCCAAGATATGCGGCCGGCCGTAAAAGGAGATCCTTGCGGGGCCGTATAATAGAATCGCGAGTTAACTGAACCCTCGCAAGGAATCGCAGCCTTACGGCCGATTTACGGCCGATAATAGAATGAGGCCCTTTGTGTTTGAGACTTTTACTGCTGCCTGCTGACATTGGTCTTATAGTGGGTGGACACCAGCTACCAGCAGCGCGGAATCTGAATGTTTTTTCTTTAATTATTTAAATGATAAATGTTTATTTTTTATAATCACTGAAAATAGCAAATTATTAGTGACCAATACCCAATTGAAATATCTAGATCAAGTTGTTAGCACATTACAGCTGTCCTGAACATTAATACATTTTATAAAGGTGGTTTTATTTTATAGTATATTTTACTATAAAAGCTATAACATCTGAAGTGCTACTCAAATGGAAAGCTTTAGATGCTTCTTGGTAAATAACACAAAAATAGCTCCAATGGGAATGAGATGTTTGACTTTCAATAAAATTAGCTTATAACTTCAAAATAGTGGCATACCATTATTTATAATTAAATAGTTAAATAATAAAAATGTCTAACTGACATCATGGCTCCAACTGTATCGCTACCCTGATCATGACTAACTGGATGGACATGGGGCAGTGCAGATATACTGAAGCAGGCAGAGATTAATGGTTTAACTGACATTTGGTTTTAGTAAGGTGCCATATCAAATAGAATAATAATCCTATTTAAATAAAATTGTAGCAAAACGAATATCCAACATTATAAAAATATATTTTGCCCATTAACTAACTAGTTCTCCCATTTGGGCGCCCGCTATGACATCAGAACGTTGTGCTTTAGAGCCCCGAGGCTGCTGGGAGTTGAAGTCTTGTAATACTTTAATCTACAGATCTAGTTTTCATCCTGAGAGAATCTTTCACTCAGTTCTTTAGAGTCAATTCCTTAGAGTTAAGAGTTTAGTTAGGCAATGATGACACAGAAATTGTAGACAACGAAGAATACGATTATTGATGGAGGATACAGATGCCACATTAGGTCCTCTAATTGAAGAGGTGAACAGATTGGATACAAAAGACTTGTGGGGAAACAAGTTATTAGAAGAATAAGGTAGATAGAATACCATTTGTCAGTGCATACAGCACCATATCCTTTAAATTACAGTTGCGAAAAATTGTTAAAAATAGTAAAGTTACGAGAATGGAAAAGTTTTTAATCATTATGATGAATGGCCAACATCTATCGAATGACAATTATAGTAAGAAAGTACTAACTACCAGTGGAAAAAATGTGTACAATTACAAGTTTTACAGATTAGAATAGACAAAAATACAAATTTCTGATGGTTTTAGGCGACCCCTGCCATATCGTCATTGGCCCTCCAAAGGGGTCACGACCCACAGTTTGAGAACCGCTGTCCTAGAGGAAGGGATGCAATCTACATAGTAGGTGGGTAAAAGCCTACTATGTCATTGTGTACAACAGATATTTTACCAGGATACAGGTGTATAATACTGATTAGGGACTTTTTTTTTATTTTTTTATGTGACTTCCAAAATATTCCCATTAGATGTCTGTGTGGTCTTTTTTATGTTGGTGAATCAACCCAGACAGTATCTGAAAGAATGTCACAACATAAAGGGACCATTAGAAATGGAGTAACCTATAGCAGAACATTTTTATTATTTAAGATAAGATTCCAGGTAATTGAACAGGTGAAGAAACCTAGAAAGGGGGGTCATTAAATTGTTATTGTTAAAACTATTTAGGTTTGGTAATGTCACAATATAGGTGCATATTGATTTGATGGGGGAGGAATTAACTGATTATTGATTACTTATGTCTGTATTGTTATGAACAAATTGTTTACAATATGGAGGTTGTTTATATGGTTGCTAGGATGTGGGCTAATGACATCACTGTGTTCAGACCATTTAAAAGCCTGTGAAATTGACCATAATGCATCATTTTATTATTATTATTGTTTATTTGTAATGCGCCAACATATTCCATATCGCTATGCATGCGTTGTGATCAAGACAAAACAATTACACATTACAAAAGATGGAGAGCCCTGTCTTTGAGCATAGAATCCAGTGTCCATAGTGCTTTACCCAAAGGACATTGCACGATTGAAAACTCGCATACTTACAATCTTATTGTCTGAGCTTAACAAAGGACCTCTGTGTCCAAATTGTTTCTCTCTTGATTAAATATAATGGATCTAGAGCGGCTCGTAAAGGGGCAGGGGAGGGGTAAAGGGGCAGGGGAGGGTTAAAGGGGAAGGAGAGGGGTAAAGGGGCAGGGGAGGGGTAAAGGGGCAGGGGAGGGGTACAGTGGCATGGGGTCCTCCAGGGCAATCTAGCAGGGGGTACAAAGCACCTTCTAGTCTCCCACACACCTCCTATGCTCAGCACCACATAACTTGTCACCCCTTCATACCTACCTCACCTACTCCTTCTCTTAACAAGACAGCCAGTTCAGGGTTAAGGGGTATAGGGGGGTCCCTCTGTAAAGGATCCCCGCTTCTGGAAGCAGAAGACCCAGCAGGTCTAAGCTGCACAAAAAAGCAGGGGATTGAGAAATAGAGTAGCCTGCTGCTAATACACTAAAGAGAACAAATCGAGCAAGGATCGGGAGGGCCACAAGCAGGTACAGTTCACTCGTATTTACTGCTGCTTCCTTGCCACGGACAAAAGCGGTCACACATCTATCTCCTGTATTACAGTCCCTGTGTGGGGTTGCAGGGGAAGACTGTTGGTGACGGTGGCGGTCTCTGCCCCATTGTCACCAGCCATGTTGTAGTCATAGAAAACATCAATAAATGCTGTAGCTCCTTATATACCACAATGATTGTTGTGTCTAATTGTCTGTTATGGTGGGGGTTATGGTATCAGTACACACGAATAGTTTGGACCATGCTTAGGTCAGGAAACATTTTGCACACAGTATAAACACCTAGAAAAATTACTTTTCAAATGTATTATAATTTCTAGTACAAACAGAACTCTATTCCATCTCTATTCTTCAAATGAAAAATTTGAGACATTAAAAAATTTGGACTTTATTTATTTTTATTTAATCAGTTTTCATATAAATGGTGGCTGATTAATGCTTTCCATTTCATTTCTACAGTAAAGATTCCTCTAGCTAAATATAGCAAATTCCCAGACAAAATTATTAACAACAGTGGATAGACTAAGGGAGTTTTTTCTTTACACTTTGTAAGTGTCGGAACACAATAAGCATTAGACTGGATAAGCCCAGTCATAAATATGCAAAGCTTCGTCATCAGTAAAAACTACATCACACTCTATTTAATTATAAAGGAAGGAGATCACAACACTGTGCCATATGATCATTTTGGCAGGACACCACAAGTATGGGAATATGAATATTGTAATCAAGCAGGTCAAAATTTTATAGAAAATAAATTATTAGTTACAAAACTTTCTAACGTGTCAGTGACCCATCCATCAACATTTTTTCGGTTAGTTGTTTATGTAACGGGACAGCTGTCTTGCCTCCTTAACATAAAATGGCACTTCAAAAAAGACTGTTATGGCAACAGTTTTATTTTTTTTGTTGTAAACTAATAATGCTGTGGAAATTTGTGTTGCTATTAGTATTTGTTTTACAGTAACATCTGTTAGGCGGGCTCAGTTTTGAACATTTTCAGTTGTTCATTTCATGTTTATATTACCAAGTTCAGCTACAGGATATACCCATGAAATACTGTTATTAAAGAAGAAAGCCATAAATGTCTTGACACGGTCTTAGAAAATACATACATAGTATATACTGTGTAAGGTCAAAAGTGGACAATAGCTTGGAAATGGCAAACCAACAGTATGGAATATAAACTAGGGACAGTGAGAGTTAATGGAAAAACCATCATACATTTAAGGTATTGCACTGAACCCAATCTATACATTACTTTATTAAAGTAAACACTTTGAAATGGTTTAGAGGAGTGAAAACACATAATAGGGTGGGACCCAGTGACTCACTTATATCATGTAATGATGGGAGTATGGAATACGATTAATCTCGCCAGTTACATAATGTATATATTGTAATACAAGTAAATGTAAGTAGTTTAAGTAAACAATCTACAGAGACAATTTAACAAACCTAACCATGCTGAATGCAGCAAACTCCCTAAAATACAAGTACAGTAACATTGTGCTGTGTGCCCAGATAACTGTCCTAGTCTGCTTTAAGCACGTTCTTACAATCCTGAAATCCGGTTTCAAATAGAGGTGGATCTCAAGGTATTCCTTTGCTGCCTTAATGGAGGTCACTAATGTGGTAATGGTGTCCATCATACTATGTTCCCTTCTATCCCTAAGCAGGGATACTGCCTTCCGAATCAATCCCCCATTAAACATCTAGGCCTGAAGGAAGAAGAAACCAATGGACTTAATTCAATCAAGGGGGTTAAACAAAGTCAAGATTCAATGAAGGGGATGTAGGAAGACAAGAAACTGAATGAATGGGGAATTAAATAATTAGCATAACTGAATAAAAGGTATCAGATAGGTGGGGTGACTTTGGAGGGGTAATTACATGAAATAAAGGGGAGAAAGTAGAGAGCATAATAATAATAATAATAATAATAGCACTTTTTATTCCCAGAAGAGACTCAAAATGCTTAGAAGGAAAAGTTGTAACTTACTGGAAGGCTTAAGTGAAGAGCCTAGTGTCTAGTCTCTTTCTGTAAATGTCTAATTTAGGGGCTTTCCTGACCCCAAGATCTGTGTAGTAATAGAAATGAAAGAAGGGTAGAATTAGGTGAAACATTAAATGATTGTGTAAATGAGATGGAATTGAAGGATTGGGACAAGAAATAATATAAAAAGAGATAGAGTGTAGGGCCATGTGGTTTATATCAGTGTGTAAAGCTCTATAGGCTAAAAAAAAAAAGCAGAAAAAAGGTGAGTGTGTTTTTGAATTGTTTGTCTTATTGAACACTGTGATGTTACTCAAAAACTTGTGTAAAAATACAACATTTTGGTTGGGTTATACCCTACTGCTTGTTGTTACTCAGTGAGGCAATGAACCAATATGCCATTTTGAAGTGTTTATGTTTTTTACTGTAAAAAAGTTAATATGATGAAAGTGCTTTAATATAAAACAGATTTAAATACATAAGTCATACACATAGATGTAAGGAAAATAATGACCATGGCCATGTTTAAAAATTAAATAAATAAAAAATTTATGTATGATACCACTGCACTTGACAATGGTAGTAAGACAATGCAAAGATGCAACAGGACATGAGAAAGTATCTAGAGGTTTTACGGTTAGTAAAGATAAACTGAAGGTATGTTATAAGGTGATAAAGTAAGTGCATACTGTATGCACGGGAAGAGCTCATTGATATGCTTCTGTGTAAAACTGAATCTTGAGACGATGTTGAAGGTGATGAGTGGTTACTTGGTGGATACTGAGAGGTGGTGCATTCCATAAAAGAAGGACAATCAGTAAGAGTTTTACGGAAAGTGCTCTAAAAGTATATGAGAGGAAGAGACAAGACATTCCTAAACTGATTACAAGAGGAGAACAGAGATACAGCAAGATGTAAAATACATTTACGGAGGAGTAGAAGGATAATTCTAGCCTTAAACGGCATGCTATGAGACTCATTTCACGAAAGGAGGGTAAAAAAGAGATTTAGATGAGATGATTGTGACTTAGATTTCGAGAGAGCTGTCAGACAGGACGACTAGAAAGTAATGACGTTGCAGGAGTCAAGACAATAAACATCTCATAATTAATCTAAATGTTAGACTGAAAAGCAATTAGGATTAATTGTATTTATACTAGCAGCCAAAGCTACAGTAATTGACAGCAGTTATGACCAGTGAAGTTTATAACTAATCTTCTTACTGTTCTGGGACTGTAGGCGTAGGGTAGAGTAATCATCAAGAGAAGTGTAAACAGCAATATCCAGCGAGGAAGTGCTAGCCACTGTATTTAATCCTTCTGATGAGCCATTAACAAGGTAGCAGAGTAATAGATTCAGCTTCTCCGCATTTTTTTTTAAATCCAGTCCTAAAGAACCAGGAGATTGTAAGGACATGACAGCTTGGGCATTGGTGGCTTAATTAGTGGTTCAGATATTTTGATTAAACCACATGCTCTCAAGATGGGATATATGCTTATATCCGGTCTGTTGGTATTTCTGCACTGGAGCTAAGGTTTTGATTGATATATTTGAAAGATAACTATTGATCGTTTTCTGGACAACTGGTTGAAATTCCATCAATACATTTGCAGGTATGAAAATACTGAAAAATGGTTAAAAAAACAAAACACATGTTTTACAAAATAGAACATTTCCTTAAAGGCACTTTGAACACAACTGTTCTTTTTTTTCAAGCATTTAAAAGACACATTTTAAACATTACAAAAGTAGTTTTTTGCATGAAAAATATTGTTAAACTTCATTGAAACTAACAGGAAATGCAGAGAGCATACTTTAGTCTGTAGATCTCAATGACTTCCAGTGGGCAAACCCTTAGAGCAGTGATATTTATTTGAGGATACACTTACACATGATCAAATACCCTCCTTCTGATGCAACAAACTTTAAACATTTTCAAAAGCTTAAAAGTTTTTTTTAAATTCACATTCTAACTCCAAACTCAATAGCTGTAGCAAAACCAGAACCTAACCATTAATTAACTTTTAAATATCTGATGCAGCTTTTGGCCAGTGCATAACAAATCCAATAGCAATCTCTTTTCCTAGTTCTAGGATGGTAGCAATTAAGCATAAATTATTTGTATGTTTTGCAGACATGGTACACCAACCAAATTACTACTCTTTTGTAAATCTATCTACATCAAGTAAAATGAAGCAAATATATCCCATGATGCTTAATGTATTATTGCTAACGATGCCTCTGTATTATTGCATTAAGTATCTGCCTTTCAACTCAAACTAAAGTAAATGCTGTGGTATTGCTACCACACACAGAGCAGTCATGTAATTGTTAACAGAACGTTGTTCCATACAGATGGGATCCATTTTTATTTACACATCCAGTCAATGATTATGAAGAAATAAATGACCCAAATGAACATTTAAAAACTTGCGCTGGAGAGTTTTAATGCAAGATTGCCTACAAATACTATAGGCTTTAAGGCTAAATGCTAACAATGTTCAAAAGACTTAAAAATCACAATTGGAAATATATATATATATATATATATATATATATATATATATATATATATATATATATATATATATATATATATATATTATTTTTTTATTTTATTTTTTATAATTTTTTTTTATTCTTTTTTTTTTTTTTTTTAAAGAGAGGATAGATGGTTGCAGGAGCATAGATATATTTCATTTATATTGTATTGTATTATAGAAACAAACAAACAGTGTCAGCAAAACAAGTGTTTATATGACAATCATGGGTCAGAATTCACTAAATGCTGCAGGGAATGTGGAATGATTCTCTAAGTCTATTTTCTATTACTTTTGCCACAGAAAACAGCCATCATATCCGCATCAAACTGCTTCACAAGTCTTGTAAAACATGGTGAATTTTGGCCATGGGCTTATGTGCATTTCTAGTTTCCCTAAATGGAAAAAATATAGGAAAAAAAACATATTTTTCCCATTTTGTTGTGATCCATCTTATTGGCAATACCGGTTGCATTATGCCACAGTAGAGCACTCCAGAATTATTGCAACTTGCTAAAGATGAGCAAAAAAGGCGTAAAAAAATAAAGATAAAATTATTTCAAGAAAATTTTTTTTTTTCTCAAACATGTGTCTCACAGTTATTGGTCCCCTAGGAATTCTTATGAACAAAATTTGATTGATATATATTCCCATTCATATATTACCTTTTTTAAGCAAACCTAAATATGGTGGTGGATCTGTGTTGCCTCAGGCCTGTTTTCTAATAAAGACCCTGGGAATATTGTTAAAATACATGGCATCTTGGATTCTAGCCAATAACAGAAGATTTTGTGGTTGGTTGGATCTTTCAGCAGGACAATGATTGAAAACATACAAAAATGGTTCAGTGACCACAGTATCAAGCTTTTGCAGTGCCCATCCCAATTTCCTGACCTAAACCCCATTGAAAACCTGTGCAGTGAGCACCAATGTGTCTGAAGGGACTTTCTGTGGATGAAAAGTGTCAGAAAGTCTTCTCCCAACTCATCTAGCATTATAAGAGAAGATTCAGTACTGTTATCTGTGAACAAGTATGGTGCAGAAAGTACTGTGATATGGATTTATAAAATATTTGTATCTTTATTCAAATGTAAAAGCATACTACTTTTCAATGTAGGAAAATTGTAGGTTTAATGTCGTGTTAAAGTTTGAAAATATTGTACAAGACCTGACAGACATGTCTAGGAAAATGTATTTAGAAGATGATACGGCACTACCTTTCCTTATTGTTATAATGTTTACTGAGAAATCATATTGTATATAAATTTGAAACATTTAAACATAGGAAAAAGTATAGAGTTTAGACAGAGCACTCTAAATTGTCACTTTTCTTTGTAATGAGACAAATTACCAATTTATACCAATTTTTTATTTGTTAAAATATATAAAAACACAAAATATTGAACTTACACTTAAAAGTATGTGTGTGTATGTGGGGGATTCAATATAGGTTTCTTGACATAACTGCACAATTTCATTTCCACCAAAGATCCACAAGCCACAAACTGAATAGAAGAACATGTTTCAATAGTATTTCACAATCTTCTAATTTATGTGTGTATATGTTGCAATTGATTGTCCTTCATTAATAATGTAAAAGAAAACAATGCCCCAATGCCCTCTCTATTCTTCAAATTGTTTGTTTGTTTTGCTAATTCCATCCAGTATATTTTCTGTTCAACACATAATTACCACTGTTCCTTTATGCTTTATTTATTTATGGCTCCAGCATTGCACCATGTTTCCTTTAAAATTTCCCAAGATACTAATTTACCAAACTGACCATTTCACTGCAACCTTTAGTAGCTGACCTTTCAGAGGGGGTGGTCTTGGTAAACTCAAAATAATCACATCTGTAAGAAGTGAAACAACAAAAAGGATTGGGTGGATACTCAATAGATATTAAATGAATAGGGTCCACTACTTTTCTTGGTAAATATTTAAGTAAATAAATATAATTTGCAAACTAAAAAAAATGTACAGAAAAAATGCATCCAACTGTTATTGGCACAAAAGCCCCTTCCATTGATGGTCAGACAATTAAGGACAGTAAATGCAGGGAGCTGTCTTGGGAGTGAGAGCAAAGACTATCTTTAGGTTTCTAACACAGGACCACTGAAGTGTCCTATTTCTGGTATTACGTAGAACATGACTGGATAATGGATACGTTTAAGAAATGCTAAAAATGTATTGTTTTAGTTATTATTTTCAAGTTTGCTCTATTGACATTTGCTTTTGTTCCAGCCAGGATTAAGTACCTGGGAGATATGAATGGTTAATGCCAGTGGACAACTTTTTTAAATATCAAGAAGGTCTTCAATTAAATTTACATTTTTATTTACTTACAATTCATTATCTACACCAAGACAACAATTAGAACCAGTGCACTTTCGAAATGTATTTTTAAATTATTAATATTTAATTCAACATACAAAACATATACACTTCTTAATAAACAAATATCAATACATTTCCATCTCTTAAATAACATAAATACAAAACAATGCAAATATACAGCAATAACACAAAAAATACCTGTTGGATTGATTATACATCATATTAATTTGAGTTGACACATGAAACTCCTAGCTAGATAAGGGAAAAAGAGACTGATATGATCTTAAATAGAATTTAGCATATAGTTATCCCAAAATTTCCATTTGCTTTTAATATTTCCATTTGAGTAAAGAGATTGGTTGATAGAATCCAATTCAATTAATCTATTATGAGCTACAATTTCTTTTATCTCGGTCCTTGTTGGAAGTGTTCATTTCTTCCAGTTTTTCGCAACCAACCATTTATCGACTAAAAAAATATGGCAAATAATAATCCATAGGAATCAATCTGGAATAATATCCACTTTTGAGAAATTGGACTAGAGAGTCACAGAAAACACAAACTTTTTATTTGAATAAATTATTGAGAGTAAATTGATTTAACATGAAATCCATCCACTCGGTGCAAGGTTAAATATGGGGTACCTAAAGGACAGGAGAGTTTAGAGACAAAGGCCAGGATTCATCAACCGCAGATCCCCATGCGATGAAAATAATTGAGACTTGATGAATCGTGGTCATAACCTCTATGATCAAAGCCTTGTAGGGCTGCATGAAACTGAAGCACCTTGTATCATTTGCAGGCTACACACATGGATTTTAACGCTATGAAAAGTTTTCAAATTCTGCCTATCAGGCTCTGACTGTGACACGCAGACCAGCTGTTTACAATTGGCTTTACCTCTTGACTTTATTTATTTCTTCATTATTTAGTAAGAAAGAACGAATAAAGCATTGAGAATACACTATTTATCTCTAGTGGTATAATGACAAATTCTTTAAAAATTCATACCCTCCAATAAGCACTATTAAATATTCTTCACAAATCAAAAACATGGAACTTTAAATTTTGCAGCCGAAGAGAAAATATGTCAAGATGCACAAGTATCTTTTCTCAGCATCTTGACTTAACGTATGTTAACTATTGCTGTATGTTCTTTTTACACAGATAACTATAATGCTTTGCATATATACACTAAACTTAAGAGTGTGTGGAACAAATACAAGTTCAATCATGCATCTGCAGGGAAACTGTATCAGTAATGGTGCTATAAAAAAAAAAAGTTGAATCTAGTATTAGCCCAGTTATAAATAGTTATTAATTTCTTAAAATATTTTTATTATCACAAATGTTTAGTCATTCAATCTTGTCCAACTCTCCATAACCCTACAGACCTAATTACACCAGGCAAAATCATTGTGTCTCTGGTTGTACTTATCCATAAGGTTATTTTGGCTAAGATACTGGAGTGGGTTGTCAGGCCCTTCTCCAGTGGACAGCAATTTTTCTGACCTCTCTGATATGACCTGCCCATCTTGGGTAATCATACATGGTATCACTCACAACTTAATTAAAGTACTACACAAGCCCTCCACCATCTTTGTCTATTCCAACCTATTTTCAGGTCCATACTTTCCAACATGATGCCCATTTTCTATAATTCTCATCTATAACTGCTGACATCATACACATTGTGTGTATGTATTTTTCTTTTAACCTAATCTATTGTGGGTCCTGCTGATTTAAGGTTTTTAGCCAAGATGCTTATAGTAGATAAGAATATTTGGTTTATTCAAAGTTGTGAATCTTTGGAAATATAAAAAATTCTTAGTCCTAATATTGCCGCCTCTTGTTTTCTAGGAATTGAACAACCCCATAAGTGTTTCTATTATCTTATTTACTTCCTCCTACAGTTGTTAAATTTTAGGACATTGCCACAAAGAATATTTACATGTGCCAGCTTTGTCACAGCCTCTAAAGCAGTTACTATCAATTGGTGGGTTTTAAGCTTGTTATTTTACTGGTGTGAGACACCATCTCATTAATGTCTTATAAGTATTTTCTCTTAACATTATGTTGAGGGAGGAATTAGTAGCATTTCTGAGAGCTTTGTCCCAATGTTTTTCATCAAGATTTACATTAAGCTTTTTTTTTCCGCATGTTATCTTATATTGTAATTTGGCTACTGTGTTTTGATCAATCAGATAATCATAAAGAATGGAAATGTTTTTATTACCAGGAGAGTTATATGTACACAGCGATTCTGGAATGGTATTTTAATGGCTAATTTGTTGCTTTATATAATATGGGCCATATATTAATGTATTATGGCTAAATTAAACCATTTCTTTTGTGAGATTTGGAAATATTCCATACACACATCTGGGGACCATTTGGTAATTTTGTAAGGTAATTTGCTGCTATAAGTAAGTGTTGTTGCATCCACCAACTCAATTGAGAAGTCCTATCTATCATAGGTCCCATATGGAATAACCATAAAGGGGTGAACCATGAGTCAGTGTCCTTTTGTTAAATTATTTACATATAAAGTTAAAGAATGTAAAATACTTTGGGGAGAGGGGGTTAATTTTATTTGGTAAGGTATTTCCCAACACTAATATCAAAATGTTTTGTTCTTTAAAGGATTGTTTTTATAATTTCTACCCAACATGTCGGTGTTTCTTTGACATCCCATCTAGACATCTGTGCTAGTTGCTTTATAATATGTTAAGAGATCTCCTCTTTTCTTAGAAGTGATCATTGTCTCTATTCACTCTTGGCTTTTTGGGTTTATTCAAAAAAGTAAAAATGTACAATGTTTTGTCGTTATGACCTCTCTCTGTAGTATCTCATGGAGTAAGAATTCATCACAGATTTTTGGGGATTTGTGGGTTATGAATGATTTTTGTAGCTTTGCGATCATGAAGTTCATTAATTTGTTTCATTTCTACTTTTTGTTGGTCCCATTTGAATGCATATTTCTCTCATGACTGCTTTGTGAGCTGCCCAGAATCCCAATTTGGTTTATTTCTCCTCCCCCTCCATTTAATTGAAAATAATCCTCTAATGTTTCTTGAAGTTTAACCTATGTGGGTTTATCGTTTAACAGTGCTGGATTCAAAAACAAATTAGGAGTTCAGCATTTAAGGGGGTATGTTACTCAGAGTCACACTAACAAAATCACGATCGACCAGGTTATCAGGTGGTTCTACTGTAGATTGAATTTGGGATTATGTTGAAGTAGAATGTAATCTATAAGTGAGAGTGATTTATGTCTGGATTTATGCATCAATCATTAAATTCGACCCGTAAAGCAGGCCGCTGTTGATCTGAGGGTTTGGTGCAAAAAAAAGCCTACGGGATGAGGAACGTAGAACATCTCGGCCGCAAATCCTTTTTGTTCTCTCAAGCCCATAACCTCTACAATTCCAATCATGCTATTAAATTCCAACAATTTCACTTGCCTTCAACCCTGTAACACGCAATTGTAGCCCAGAGGCCAACAAGTGCTGGAGAGGACTCGCAGAGGGAGTAAAGTCCAATCCGTAGCACTTTAAATGCAAATATCACCACACTAATGTACATTTATTGGAAGGGAAAGTGATGTTAGGTCTTAGAATTAATAGCACAACATTCTCAAAGCCACAAATCGGACCATAAAAATACTTTATTTCATGTTTAATTTGTGTGTTATATCGATCCCGGCAATCAATGTGTTAATACATATGATGGAATTGCATGTAATAGAATATATTTGCGGCTTTATTAATATTGCATTTCATCTGGAACGTGGGTCAGATCGTAACTCGTAATTGAACCCCGTAAGACTTTGAAATCCAACCTCCATTTTGCTGTGACGCTATGATGACGATCTCTGTTTCCATTGGCTCCATCTAAACCCGTAACTACGGGTTTGACTAACTGATCACCTACAATGCCACAAATTCAACGGCCAACAAATGGTTTACGGGTTTGCGTCTCAAGCTCGTAACATGCAGCCCGTTCAAATTTCATCTGACCATTCCGTGTTTTTTTAACTTCATGCCCACAATCTACCACAACTCAAATAAACTATATTTTATTTAATTACGCATTACAAGGTGCTGGTGTTCCCCAACCAAAATAGAGGCGTTTTCCTTCACAGTATGTTTGTTGTTAGTTTTATCAAAAATGTTGCCATATCTCACCTCACAAACTATGCTGCCAAAAGCTTCCAATAAAACATGGAATCAGTAAGAGGTAGACAAGTAAATTTGTTTGAAATATGTCAATGCATTTCATCAGTGTTGGATTTATCGTGATTTTTTGGATGAAGCTGTTATTGGTTAACTACACAGACATCCCAGCATGTGCTATAACTGTGCTTCTTTAAAATGTAGAATAAAAAATATGTGCTGATCATTTATACAAACAAAAAAAAAAGATGTATTAAATGCAATTATTTTAAAACCCATTGATATATTTCACAATCACAATCAAGAACTGGAAAACATTATGTTACTAACATCATCAAATCTAGAATGATTTTCACATTTTCATCATGATTTTTTTATTTTTATTAAATGCATATTATTCATATATTGTAAAACATGAGTAGTGAATGGGTGGTCCTGGGTTTGAAACAGAACCTCTGCTCCAGATTTCCACTGCATTATTAAATTAACTACACATCCAACCTGAAGCTTCAATATCCTTAAATATGCCATTATATCAACACATTTGTGTGTGTACAAGACAAATATGGATTCTGGTCCTTGAGTTACATTTTTCAAATATATTTAGACATCAACCAAGTTTTAGCAAAGTATTACTCTTAATATTATAATTAAAAGAAAAATAATGAAATATATATATTTTTAATGTTCGTTGAAAACCTATTCATTATTATATAAAAGACAATTTATAAGCACAAACAGTTAAAGATATAAATGTTGTTCTAAACAAATATCAACACACTTAATTATATAGCATAGGATCTATGAGATAGTCTCTAATTTGTAAAATAGATATTGGATAATCTATTAGTTGAGTATCAGTAAGCTACTTTG
Organism: Discoglossus pictus; assembly: GCA_027410445.1. Lineage (NCBI taxonomy): Eukaryota > Metazoa > Chordata > Amphibia > Anura > Alytidae > Discoglossus > Discoglossus pictus. Next base: position 491,576,377 of record CM050163.1, read on the forward strand.
CTTCTAAATGTCTCAATAAAAGTTAATGAGTAACTAAGCCAATATGTGTTACAGCCAGTGTTATATTATCCGTAGGCTAAACATATCATCTGGATGCAATAAATAACAAGCAGATAATTAATTGGATTACTATTCCAGAGACTTAGACAAGGTCAAATATACTACTAGTCATTAAATATTACAATTTATAGCACCTATGGTAGCAAAACAAATTAAATTGATGGATTGATAGCAATAAGATTCTTACAGTTTGGATTCAGTACTATGCAACTATGAGCATTTAAACTTTTTTGCTTATTTTCTAAAATATTCAGCAATATATATACCATACAAATATTAAGTTATTTCAGTGGATATTCTATTGCTATGTGAAGAATAAAGATATAGTTTAGCCTGGAAAAAAAAAAAAAATCCGGATAATCCTCAAAATATAGAATAACAACTTTTATTGACATATTAAAATTATACTCAAATTATGTATTAGTTATTTAAACTGCTATATACATATTTTTTCCCATGGATCACATAGATCTCCAGTATTACAAATCTCTCATGCTATAACATTGTAATTAAACCACACTTTAATTATGAGACAATGATGTTGGTCGAAGTTAAGAGAAACTTTAGAGTATCCTTTATTATTTTATTAGAGATCCCAAGCAATATGTTTCTCTTGTGAAGTGAAAGGAAGAATGGGAAATTAAAACTTAGACAAGTAGCTGCATTTCAACTTCAATTATTTCAAGAGATTGACTGTGAAAAATTCCAAGGCTACCTCACATTTTACAAATCAGATAAAAAACAAAAAAAATGTGCATCATGGACTGCTGAAGAGTGCGTGGTGGAAGATCCATACTGCAAACATGGCGATCGAGGTGGTCCAACAGGTGCTCAATGGGGTTCAAGTCCGGGAATTTGTAGGCCAGAGAAGTACTTTGAAGTCTTTGTCATGTTGCTCCGACCACTCCTCAACAATTCTGGCCATATGACATGTTGCATTGTACTATATGGCCATCACTCCCATCCTCTCCAGGGAAGACAGTCAACAGGTATGGATGTATTTGATCTTCAACGATAGATAGATAACCCAATCAGTTGAGAGTGCCTTCCAGTGGTAGGAGTGGACCCAGACAATGCCAAGAAAACATTACCCAGACCATAACGCTGCCGCCACCAGCTTGTGTTCTTCCAACAATTGTTGAAGAGTGTTTGTTCTCTGAGGTTTTGCACATGAAACTGCAACGTCCGTCCAGTTGATTGAGCAGAAAATTAAGCATTTTTGAGAGGAAATAAGTTTGCCCATATGACTAGACCTTAAATAGAAAATGCATTAGAGCTGTTGTAATCCATGTGACTTTCCAGATATGTATTAACTTCTTGAGTACTGGCTGTTATGTTACCCTGGATATTGTATTATGACACAAACGTTATAATAAAAAAATATTTTTACATTGTGCATTTGTGCCTCTGGGACTGTTCAGCATTGGATTATAATGCAAATACATCCTTTCTATGTTTTTTAGTACTTTACTGTCTGTTGCAGGTCTCAGAAAAGGTATTTTAAAACCATTTGCAGTCTCAAGCTCGCAAATCTGCAATATACAATACTTTTTTTTCTGTTTAAATTCTGTGTTATATCGATCCCGGCAATCAATGTGTTAATACATATAATGGAACTTGCATGGACTATAATATAATATTTACTGATTTATTAATATTGCATTATTTCTGGAATGCGTGTCCAATCGAAACTCGTAATTGAAACCCGTAAGTGACATAATGATGACGATCTCTTTTGCCATTGGCTCCGTCTAAACACGTAACTAAAAGTCTGACTAATTGATCATGTTCACGGCCGCACATGCAACGTGCGCAAGAATGGTTTATGGGTTCGCGTCTCTGGCCCGTTTGTCGAATGGTTGAATGTAATAGCTCTGTAACGTAGCAGCATTTCAAACCCGCAGGTTTTGCGGGTGTGCCGTTGCCGATACAGGCTTGGAATTTAATGGGGCTGTTAGAGTCGGCTCATTTAGCCTGCTCATTCTATCTGCCTAAAAAGCATTGGATTCATTAATTTTCTAGATATTCTTATGCATGTCCAAGTAAAGAATGTGTTGGTCTTGTTTGTTTATGCATAGTGATAATAGTTTTAGTTATAATGCTTAGAAATCAGTATACACAGGACAGGGTTTCAGGAAATTTTGCTTGACCACAGAGGAGGCAATCTCAATATATCTGAGGAATCGAATGAGCCACCTATGCACAGCAGGAATATATTTAAATGTTGGCATGTTAAAAAAACTCAAGATCGGGAGATTCATACTCCTGCTTTAAAAAACTTTGTCGGCAAAAACCTATATAGCATGAAAATGACATGTTTAGGAATGTACATCATTGAGAACATATCATCTTGCTGTACAATACAATCTACTGTTTAGTTTCCCCAGTAATATACTTGTTTATACTAACACTACGTGCAACTCGTATTACGTTTCAGTCACTTTCTGCATTTTTACTGTCAGATTAATGTAACAGCCAAGACTGGTAAAATCCCAAATAAGTATATGTCAGTCTCTTATTCTCAAAACACGTACAAAACGCTCCTTTAGGGGGGAAAAAAATAAGTAATTTTGTTTAAATGTACACTCTGAAAATGTGCTGCACAATGTATGCAACCTTAATTCATTTTTCAGAGAAATACAGCAAATAGGAAATTCTGAGTTTTCCTTAGCAACTGTAATACTAGCTAAACTAACAGCTTTTCCTGGAAAACCACAAAGGTTTTATAGTAATCTGCCAATTTCTATGATGGTCTAGTTCTTAATATTGCTAATATGAAAACATCACAAAGAGGTTTGAGATACATTACAGTTTAACAGAAAACAAGTAAATTCAATATACGTTGTGTATTATTTGGTGACTATATGTGATTAAACAAAACTTGTAAAACAAGATACAAGTAGAGCATACCACTGGTCTACAGAGCAAAGTTTACGAACATGTGGTCTGTGACCCATCCCTGGCCCATGAATTTCATTCACATGGTCCACAAGAGAGATTACAGAAAAACTAATAAAAAATTAAAAATGTACTGTAAAAAAAAAAAAAAAAAAAAGTAGAGGTGCTCATCTAAGAACGGACAATACCTGAAGTAGGTTTGCTCTATAGGTCTGGTTACCCACTCTGAGAACAACCTCTTTTAGCTCACTTGTGCCCTTCACAGGGAGAAATATCTTGTAGTATATCTGTCTGGTCTCGCTCAAAAGAGCGATCAGACCTGAAATATCAGAAAATTCTACCCTGAATAGGAGAAACCGCAAACCCCAGACTTAAGTTTCAACCTCCATGTGAAGGGCACAAGTGAGCTAAAAGAGGCTGCTCTCAGAGTAGGTAACCAGACCTATAAAGCAAACCTTCTTAGGCGTTATGTGTCCACAGATTAGCACCTCTACTCTTTTTCTTTAATGATTCTTTTTCTTTAGGGTGACAAGGGGCTCCAGACTTGGACTCCTTGCTCACTGTGCCTTAGGGAGTACAGATGCACCTCAATGATGAGGCCCACAGAGGCTGAAACGTGTGTCTGTGGTTTGTTATTTCTTCTGTTCAGGGCAGAACCTACTTAGGTGTTGTTCATTCTAAGATGAGTGCCTCCTGTTCTTTTTGTTTAGACATTACTACTATAAGTGCATGTGCTATCCTAGAACACAGCATATATCATTATTCTTGTTAATCAGAATATAGTAGAGGTTACATATTGCTTTATAGATTAATATAAAAAGATAATGGTTAACTCCAAAAGTTCTCAGGCTTTCTTCACCTTAGTAAGCTTACTATATTATACTAGCGTATTGCCCGTCAAAAAATGACGGCAATGAGATGTGTACGTTTTAAAAGTTGTTTAGTTATTAATATACATATGGAATGGTAAGGTAGCTAATGTTATTTTCTGTGTACTACTGAAATATAGAATACAAATTAATAAATTAATTTATGTATTTTTATGCATTGTGTTGAAGAGCTGGCAATCTGTGTTGATGTTGCTGCAGCATTAGTGGTGTGGAGGTGCTGTGTAAGCGTGATGAACGTGTGCAGTGTAATGGTGTGCGTGCGCGAGCCGAAACCGTTAACGTAGCTGTGTACTTCCGCATTATCCTAAAATGGCGGATAATGTGTGGTATGCGTCTTAGCGGATTAATCGGTACGTGTTTTCCGTGGTTATAGTGCTGTAGCCTCGTTTTCGTTTTGTTCGTCCGCCATTTTTCCTGCGGCGCTCATTGCCAAAGTACTACGGTTTAACGGTGAGCCTCGCGCAGGCGATGATCGCCTGCGGCGCTCATCGCTAAATCCGCTAAAGTACTACGTTTTAACAGTAAATATGGTCAAACGGTCAAATGACGGTTAAATGTTGTGAAATTTGTTTGCCACACAACATGACGCTACATTTGTCCCTTTTTTTTTTCTTAAAATAAATTTTACACATTTTTTTTATTTTTGTAACTTGCAACTTATATTTCATCAAATGCGTTGGTTTAGGCGGTAAATCCGATGTTGCGCGAGACAAAGGCGTTAAATCTGTGTTAATGCGTAAATCTGCAATTGCATTTCGTAAAATGTACTCGCTACTGTCTTTTTACTCATTGCGCAGTTAATCCGCATCCTTTATCTCGTTGTTTTTCAAACACATACGTCTGTGGCTGTGTTTTACGCAGTTTGTAGTAGTATAGCCTTGTTTTCATTTTATTCGGCGGCCATTTTTTTCTCGCTTAGCCGATTTTCGATCTTTGTAACTCGGCTAAATCGATGTAAATTGGAGTTCCAACTCACTTCCAGACGTCCTGCCTGGTTCCCCATGCTGTAAGTGACCTTTATTTTATTTTTTAGTGTGTATTTTGTGTTTTTTTTTTTGGTTCCGCCGCTTATCTCGTCATTTTTTTCATTTCATATTTTTTTTCTAAGTGCTACGGTTTAACGGCTCGCCTGCAATAAGCGCCTGCGGCGCTCATTGCCAAAGTGCTACGATTTAGCGGCTCGCCTCGCCTGCAATGAGTGCCTGCAGCGCTCATTGCAAAAAAGTGCTACGATTTAACGGCTCGCCTCGCTGCGCAAGGCTCGCCGGGCGATGAGCGCCTGTGGCGCTCATCGCTAAGTCATACGCACTACGCAACGTAGCGTGACGACGAATCGTAGTTAGACAATTATAATATGTGATTGGCAGTGGTGCTGCCACTATATGAATACTTTTATAGGATTAACACCCACCTACACTGGTTTGCTCATTTCTAATGGAAGAACTAAAGAACACTAGTTTAACCAACGATACTAGTAACCAAGGATGCCGAACATACAAACTATACAACTCTTCAATATAATATTGGTGCTGGTCCACAAGACAGATAAACTATATGTAGGCTGAAAAAGAGGCATACATGGCAGTGACCCATCAAGTCACTGACACAATAGTAAAAAGAGTATTGAAGAACTAGCTTGTTAATTATGGTCATATACTAGCAACTCAGAGAAAAATAGATACAAATTATTTAAAGGTGCACTCATTGGTCACAGTATAAATGTAAAACATAAAACTTTATTTATTATTCTCTAAAAATACAAAGTTTCCATATTTTCGCTCAATATAATTAAAAAGTGGGGATCCCACATTTAAAAAGAGTTTGTGATTTTCATATTTCTCCTAATTTAATGCACAAGATATAGTGTTATGATACTTGCTTTAAAGTAACAAATATGCACTGGAGTATTCCAAAGTCATGAAGTGGAACTGTATTTGAAAGACCGTAAACAGAAATTGTAGTTGTATCATTAAACAAAGTAACAAATAAAGATTTTCTTATACAATTAACCAGTCTATATATATATATATATATATATATATATATATATATATATATATATATATATATATATATATATATATATATATATATATATTTGAATGTGTCATATGTTGCCCATTTGCAACAGTATATAGAATTAGGAAAATATAATAAGAGACTAGAAAGTGCATTGTATTTTAATTACTTAGTATAACATTTAAATAATTATCTTGTTCATAGAAAAAAATTAAAACAGAGGCATCAGAGAATGTTTGTCCTAGTAAGTGAAGCATATGCAGTTCCCTTTTCCATGGTTTATATGGTAAGTATTCCCCACGGTGGTAATACTTTCTATACTAAATCATCCTGGACTTTCTAAGTATTTCTGAATATTCCCCCCATTTTCCAATTGAGGATTAACAGAAGAGAAGAAGGTCTAACATTAGTATGGCACCCAGCCAGACCTGGATCCATAAAGGTTGAGAACCAGTATCAAATAGCACTGCATACAATGTTGGGCTTTATAAACAATGAAATAAGATTAAGAAGAATGTCTCCTACTTGCTAATGTCAACATGTTTATAACCAACTTGATAGCAATACTTATGAAGAGGTATAATTTTATCTGGATTTATCCTTATAATGATTATGATTTATGGTTTTGTGCAGGGGTAACCAATTTATTTATTTTTTACAAAATTGACCAAAGTGAATGGAATGTAGGATTATACATACAATATTTTAATATAATGACATTTAGAAAATGCACAAAAAAGTAGTGTATATAGTGAAGGTAGCTTGGAAAAACAATGTAAAAGAGTTTATGTAAGATATATAATACATTTAAGAATACAATGTAGGTACAAAAGAAATGGGTTGATGCAGACCCAGGTTAGCCTAGGTAAGGTTTAGGGAAGTCTCCCTGTTTTTAACTTTTTCTAATCAAACACATTCTGCTTATATCAGAAACACACATTACATTGATTCATTCTATACACATACATATTTATTATATGTAAAAAAAAAAAATGGTTTCCACACTTCCAGAGCTGCCTACATAGGCATCTGGTACCTACCAATAGAAACACTGCATTCAGGTACATGTATTAACCCTATAATAACTTTCAACCAGTAGTAGCACATTGCAGAGATCTAGAGCAGAACTGTAGAGTTGCATCATTCAAGGGAGCAGAGATGTGTATTTTGGGACTACAAATTCCATGATGCTTTGCTACAGAGACTGTTATGCCTGCCTCTGATAGGCCAAACTGAATTAGGGATTTTATGTTAATTTAGCTTGGATTTTAGGGCATTACTTCTCAAAATCAACTGCCACAAAGCTCAAAAAGCTTTGCAACCTCTTGGGTAATGTTTAATAATTATTTTTTTTTGGGGGGGGAAATGCAAAAAAAAAGTTGGCATACACTACTGATTCTCCTTTATAAGATGCATTCACAATAATCCATGAAACTTCTATATACCTTTATTATGACATTAAAGTATTTTCTTGTCTTAAAAGCAATTCAAGAATCAAAATCTTTCATAGATAATTTGTTGTTGTTGTTCAGTCCTTCAATCATGTCTGACTCTTGGTGACCATATGCTGATACAGCAGGCCAGGCACATCTGTCTGTGTTTCTGGTCATGCTTATCCATATGTTTTTTTTTTGGCCAAATTACTGGAGCGGATTGCCAGTTCCTTCTCCAGTGGACCGCAATTTGTCTTACCTCTTTGCTATGACCTTCCCATCTTGGGTGATTCTACATGGCATAGCTCACAGCTTCACTGAGGTACACAAGCCCCTTCACTATGACAAGGTAGCGATCCAGAAGGAGTTCATACATATTAGAATGCCAAAGCAACTGAGAAGATAAAATCATGAATGAGCACAAGTGTGATATTAAAACCTGCTTACTAGTAAATTACAGAATATGTAATTCCAAATTATTTTAAACTAAAGTTTTTCATCTAATAACATACCGTATATACTCGAGTATAAGCTGAGTTTTTCAGCCCTTTTTTTAAGGCTGAAAAGGGCTCCCTCGGCTTTTACTCGAGTCACCACCCCGTGTCTCTCTTTCCACCCCCCGTGTCTTTCTTTCCACCCCCCGTGTCTCTCTTTCCACCCCCGTGCTTCCCTCCCCCGTGTCTCTCTTTCCCTCCCCCTCCCTTATCATCCTCAACCCCCCATCTTCATCCTCAACCTCCCCATCCTCAACCCGGCATATGCTAATGACGTGACGTCACATGCGTGTCACGTCATTGGCCGGGTCAAGATGCAGCCAGAAGGAGTGCGGAGGAGCAGCTGCTGCAGATGCGAGGTAAGTGAGGGGAAAGGGAGAGGGGGAGGTAATTAGAGGGCTAAAGTGAAGAGGTGGGTTTAGGATGAGGATGGGGGGATGAGGATGGGGGGATGAGGATGGGGGGATGAGGATGGGGGGGTTGAGAATGAGGAGGGGGTGTAGAGGAGGGCGGTCGAGGAGGGCGGTCGAGGAGGGCGGTCGAGGAGGGCGGTCGAGGAGGGCGGTCGAGGAGGGGGGTCGGGGAGGGGGGTCGAGGAGGGGGGTCGAGGAGGGGGGTCGAGGAGGGGGGTCGAGGAGGGGGGTCGAGGATGGGGATTGAGGATGAGTAGGGGGGATTGAGGATGAGTAGGGGGGATTGAGGATGAGTAGGGGGGATTGAGGATGAGTAGGGGGGATTGAGGATGGGGGGATTGAGGATGGGGGGATTGAGGATAGAGGATGAGGAGGGGAGTTGAGGAGAGAGGATGAGGAGGGGAGTTGAGGAGGGTGATAACGGAGGGGGATGGAAAGAGACACAGGGAAGGGAGGGAAGAGACACAGGGGAGGGAGAGAGGGGAAGAGACACAGGGGAGGGAGAGAGGGGAAGAGACACAGGGGAGGGAGAGAGGGGAAGAGACACAGGGGAGGGAGAGAGGGGAAGAGACACAGGGGAGGGAGAGAGGGGAAGAGACACAGGGGAGGGAGAGGGGGAAGAGACACAGTGGAGGGAGATGGGGGGAAGAGACACAGGGGAGAGAGAGGGGGGACACAGAGAGAGGGGGACACAGAGGGCAGCACATTTCCTACCCTTGGCTTATACTCGTTTTCCCAGTATTTTGTGGTAAAATAGGTGGCTCGGCTTATACTCAAGTATATACGGTACTATATAAAAGGTCAAACACAGTCTACTATACTGCATGTTAGCTGATATAAAGGGTTATTTTATTTACATTAATCACAGAAACATTCTAGCCCTATGTAAAAAAAATGTGGAGACATCTTACAATAAACAGATGTTTCTGTTATTCAAACTAGCATTACCTGTTTACATTTACTTTTCTAGAGCAAATCCACACAACTTCAATAAACACTGAAACAAACAAAAGAAGATCTTATAAAGCTAGCATTACATATAATTTTCTTCTGCCTTGCGTAGGTCCTTACTTAGTAACACAACACATGTTAGAAATCTGACCAGAGACCCACAGATTGTAGGCTTTATGGTATTGTTCACCAAAAAAGATTTGTTCTTTTCAAATTTTTTTCAGCGTTCTGTTAGGATTTGTGTATATTTGTGTCGCTCAGTCGTGTCCGACTCTCTGTGACCTCATGGAATGCCATACACAATGCTGCTCCACTTGGTATTCATGGCTGGAGTGGGATGCTAGTACCTTCTCCAGAGGGCCACAGCACACAGCTCCTGGTCTTCCTAGATGGTCTGCCATCCAAGTACTGTTCAGGCTCAACAGGCTCAGCTTCAGGGGGGTGTAACCTCTTTGCTCCCTGACTGGAATAAAACCCGGGTTGCGGTGGTGAAAGCACTTAATCTTAACCGCTGGATCACCAGGGAACCCTATGTTAGGATTTATCCTCTGACAAACACATTAAAGGGCCACTGTAGTACTATTTCTAACACATTTTTAAAAGATCTGCACATTCTAAAGTGAAAACTATTGTTAGAAAGTAAAAAATCATCTTCTATTTAAATTACCATATTGGTTTTGATGGCCAACGCCCTGGGTTTTCAGGAGACTTTGTGTGCATAAAGTAAGCATATATCTTTCTATCTGTGCAAGAGTGGCAGGTTCAACTGCCAGTGCTTTCATTAGGTGTAAAAGAGAACGTGTTAGTTTATAAGGACACAATCTCCTGACAACATCAGAAAGAAGGAGCTAATTGGAGAATTGCAAAAAAGAAAAATTGCACATAGAAATTAACTTTTAAAAGATTGTGTTTATTTGCTTCTTTCCAAATCATTATGCTCATATCGATTTAGTTATTCAAAAGAACCTATAGAAACAAATGACCATAGGGGTCTTTTAAAGTCATATTTAAGTTTCATGGATAATGAATGCATATGATATATGAGAAAAAATACCAAAATAAACATTATTATACTGCTCCAAAGTTTGCTAAATCTCTTTAGTTTGCAAGCAAGGAAACCAAAATACAATTCTTAAAATCTGTAGTAGCAAAATCTTAATTTCCTTCATTTAAAGTATTTAACTGTTATAAGACATCAACATTACACTTGCAGATTAACTTGTCTGCTTCTAGAAGGCAAGTCATTAGTGTTGGAGTGTTACAAATAATATAGGAAATTACCAAATTATTATTATTATTATTGTTTTTATTATGCCATGAGTTTTCTGTATGTAGATATAGGGTACATTGTGGTGCCTCTATATAGGTGGAGATGGAAGCAACAGAATGATAACCAGAAAAAGCTACTCTGTCTTGAAATAGACACAGTTTACTGGCATTGTATTGTTGGTCTCATATGAGAGCATAGTGTATTGCTAACTGGTCTGCAAAGCTCTGTCTGTATGAGATATATTTGTGGGCTTGCATGGTGCAATGGACAATGACATCCAACTACAATTTGCAATCTTGACCTCAAATTCTTTCAAGTCCTTAAAGTTATATGGAAGTATCCCTTATTGTAAATGTTTCTTATCAGGTACAGATACGGATTAACAGAAAAATATGTGTTAGATTAAAAATGTCAATAAACTTAAATCGACAACTAATACTAGCCTATAGAAACACATCATGGCAATTCAAATATATATATATATATATATATATATATATATATATATATATATATATATATATATATATATATATATATATATATATAAATATAGGCCGATATGATCGTCAAGGTTTTTGTCAGTGTTTCTGCTCTATTTTGTTCTGTTTAGCATATAATACAGATAAGTAATCAAGGTTCAACACTGGCACTGCAGCCTTTGTTTAGTATAGCAGTAGGATTGTATTTTATATGTAAATACTATGTTTTTTATTTTCAGATTTAATCTTATTGGCTATGGCTATATACATGGGAACAAATAAATACTAACTCTGACTTCTCTTAGTATTGTTTCCAGATATCATTTTATTGAAAGCACTTTGTTCCCATATCGCAGCTACAAGCAACAGCTCACTTACTTATTCATATATGTATATAACAATCACATAGGACCACTCCACTGGTGCAATTGTATAGAGAGATGGAATACACACACAATCAGCAGTAAGCGCAGTTACATCCCAAGTGAGGGATTGTAAAGTAAAAATGTCTTTCTCTGAAACAGCAGGAAGATAAACCAAAGGAAGCAATGTCAGGGGTTGGGAAACCTCAGTTGTTGTACTGAGAGTATTAGAAGTCACTGAGATGCAGACTGTTACATTGTTGTACCTGTCTCTAATTGGCTACAACTAAATATGAATTTAGCTTGGATTTTCAGTTGTGTTCACTCTCAAAATCAACTGCCAGAAAACTGAAGTTTATTGATGTTTATTTTGGGATTTTTTCATGCAAATGTTGGCTTCATACATAGTTAATTTATGTTGATGTGAGGTCACTTGATAATATGTATTTTATTTTGGCTTAAGGTAGTCTATTAATACAATAATTATGGATTCATAAAGTGGATCAATAGGAACATACTGAGATGTGTTGCGTTGACATAGTATGAAAAAACACAACTTGACAGCAATAGTTCCACAGAAAATGAACTATGCTCTTGAATATAGTAAAGTACTGACCAGTTTTGCTTGATAACCTATTGCTACCTTAGAAGTTCACAAAGTATGTATATCTGCTATCCTCTTAACTCTGCCATTCTTAAAGATAAGACACTTCTTCACCTTATCGATCCGACATTCTGAAGAACAGGAAGATCGTCTTCAAGTAAGTTATGTACTGCACTTATGTGAATTATCGTACACACGAAAACAGACATACATACGCACATATACTCTGTTTCAAGGTCACCTCTCCCATCTCCATTTGATTTTCCACAGCTATTGAACCTAATTGTTTATAAATAAAGGTCTGCTTTCTTGGAGAGGTTAGCAGATCTACTTAAAAAAAATATATTTTTGTTTTGTTTAAAGGCATAAATGTAGGTAATGATAGTGCAGTGGTTTGAGTACATCATCAAAAGGCAACACAAGGTGGCTGCAATGGGATAAGGCTTGGGAACTTCCTATCAAGCTCCAATTCCATATCTATATATTAGTAAACATTAAGCGGTTTGAAAAACTAAAATTTACAACTCATAAAGGCATGCTATGTATATACTATATAATAGACACTCTGTAAACTCAGAATTGTTAAAACATATGAGGAGGTTTTGAATATTTTGAGTTTAATTGATCCAAGAATTTGATTGGCTAAGTAAATAACTCTTGGATGAAATGCCCTTCATCAGGCCCCATGTGTCTTGTGCTGGATAGAAATGTTCTTACTGTTGAGCTGTACTGAGCCACATTTGATCCAAGGGCCATAAGTGGCAGACTTCATAACTTATCCAATAGCTCTAGTATATGTGAGACTTCTGCAATAAGGTATGACATATCCAAGACCTCTAACATAAGCGAGTCTACTCTACCCCAACATGTAGTATCTAACTACCCTCAATTTATTTAACCATACAAGGTAACGCAAGCAAAAATGTGGCACAAATTAGCATGTTAGATAATAGTTTAGAAAAATGTGGTTAGTTCAATATTAAGGTTTTATTAATGCTCTATAATGGATCACGGTGGATTAGGCAATTACAGATGTATGTGAAGTATGCAAAAAGCAACATTAGCTGTTGATTAATCCATGGACATATAAGCATTTTCAGAGAAAATCTCCATATTCGCAAACTCTGCTAGTGCATGGAAATCTTTCCAAGCCAAAGCCTGTTTTCCAGATGCTCCTTTTGCAACAAATCTCCTTTATCAGGAAGTTTCCTGTTGAGACCTGTCATGGGAATAATAAACAGCAGTTGTACTTGTAAGACTAAGTCAATTCTGACATGGCAGTTGGATGCACATTTCATTTTTTTTTTTGCACTGTAACGTTATTTCTTAAAGTGGTAAGATGAATTTGAAATGTATCTCTTTTTGTATTTTGTTCTTTTGAGATGGTACTATCAATGACAAAGAACCAAATTTATATCTGTACAGATAATTGGCACCCCAAAAAATAAAAAGTATTACCTTCTAATTGATAGAACAATAGCAACGTATAAATGAATACGCAGAGGAGGGCTAAGAATATTGCAATGGCTTCAGGGGTGTGATTCCCTCCATCAACATACATGCTGCCATAATTATTACGGTAAAATGTCCACCTATAAACAGAACACATTTACTGTTCCCTTTACACACTCTAAATCCAAACCCATGTCATACATTTTATCTCGTTTTTACTGTAAGTCTAATAAAAAGCCTAAGGCTAATGTGATATCTTTCTCAAACAGGTTGTTATCCTTTATCTATTAATGTTAACGGCGGCAAAAAGTGTTAAAAAAATCAAGTAATTTACAAAATATTAGTAATGTATACATTAACTATCACTAATATAGTTTCTAAAACGTGTGTAACTCTACAGAAATTATTTGTATGGATTTCCGTACATGGCGCACTCGGTGCCAACTGCGCATGCACTAAGTGCAGCGCAAGCCACGCTGCACAAGGGACAGAGGGGGGGGGGGGGACAGAGAGGGGGAAAGAGACAAAAGAGGAAAGAGACACAGGGGAGGGGGAGAGAGATGGGGGAATAGACAAAGAAGAGGGAGAGTGGGGAAGAGACACGGGAGGAAGGGAGGAGGGAAGAGACACAGGGGAGGAAGGGAGGAGGGAAGAGGCACAGGGGATTGAGGGAGAGAGGGCAGTGAAGAGACACATGTAATATACTGTCATTTATGACGAGTAAAACGACTAGTTTTATATGTAGAGAAAAAAAATATAGATTTACCAAAAAGAATTAAAAGCAACATATGTTTTATAGTAGTAGATGATGTAAAGGGAAAAAAGAACAAGAGATTAATATTTCTATTATGACTTTGTTTTTATGACTATGCTGGTGCTTTATAAATAAATCTAACCTACAATTAGAGAGCAGACACAGGACAAAGAGGACACAAAATTAACAATAAAAAATCACTTTTCTATTGGAGACTTTTGCAATATGAACTGGTACATAGATTTATCACTTGATCATTTGTATCTTTTAAAGGGATATGGAAATAAGTGTTTTTTGTTGTCGTTGCATCAGATAGAGTGTTTTTCATAATGTGCCACAGTGTGTTTTATTTTTTTCAAATTAAAGGTATCAAAGCACAAAACCCTTATTCAGAAGTTTAACAGCTCTTGGGGGCTTGCCCTCTGCCAGCCAATGAGATCTACAGACTAAAGTACGCTTTCTGCACTTCCTACTTTCACCTCAGATCCCTCCCCTCTCCCTCTAAAATAAAACTCTTTCTATCTTTCACTTGCTTCCTGGCCCTTGCTATTCCTTATTTGTTACTCTTCCCCAGTTCTCTGTCCTTTAATTCCCTTTAGATTGTAAGTAGCGAGTTTCCAGTCTTGTAGGGTGCTTTGGGATAAAGCACCTTCTGCTAAGATTCTAAGCTCAAAACAGGGCTCTTCAACTTTTGAATTTTGTTAAACGTGTATTTCCCTTGTTCTTATCCCCTGTACAGCGCTACGGAATATGTTGGCATTCTACAAATAAAAGATAATAATAATGACGTACAAACAAGTTTTATTTAATATTTTTTCATGCATTCATTCTGGGTTAATTAAATAACAAGCAGAAAGCACTGGACAAAAACTATCCAAGAGAGTGTTAACCTGTATTGAGACAACCAACTTCACATTTTTAATAAAAATGTGTCACACTTATAAGGATATAAATAGTGATAGAAAAGCAAAATATAAGAGAAGATATCCAAAATATCTTCATTAAAACAAATACATTTTTTGCTGCTAAGATCCGTGTCCTATTTTAATACAAAACCAATATTTTTATGATCTATTCCGTTTTGAGATTGTAACTTGGGTAATTCTAAATATACACATTTTATAGCTTTATATTCAGGGAAGATGTTTTTTTCTGTTCATCTCCTAAAACTATGTAATGTTAATAACACTGTCTGTTTTATGATATTTTGGTTGTTGTGATCTGCTGCCATTGTGAGGACGGTCCACACGTCCAAGGTTACATTATACAATGGAAACAGTTTGTTCAGCGCCGGCACAATCATTTTAAAAAGGAGAGCACTGGAAATACAGCTTCGTTCTGATGCAACAAAAAATGTGGCATATACTTTTGCCAATAAAGTAATAATTGTTCATTATCATTTAAGGGAGAGAATGCATTAAAAAACATACTGATCTTTTTATCTAATTTATTCTCACCACCAATTTTAAAACATCAGAGACTCTGAGCCGTATCCTATCAGAAGCCACAAATGGATTTAACCTGTAATTTTTGCTGTGAGTGTTTATGTCTCTAAATATTTAGATGTATTCTAAAAACTCGTAAACCCTGCCTTTTTAAGTAGAATTTCAGGGGGCGTGATCATATGATCTGATAATATTTAAGCAAGCCCGTAATTTATTTCTTAGACACAGCCAATAGTAAATGAGACCGTCATCATGAGGTCAGTAAAACACGGAAGTTATAAGTAATCAGCAAATCGGAGGCTACAAATTAATTAGTGCCAATAAGTTATATTTGGCAATCGGGCTCGCAATTAAGCAATCTAGTACTCGTTACATTTTTTACAAAAATGTGATACTTTTTTCAGTTGCGGGTCAGACTTTATAAAGAAAATAATTATAATAATATGGATAAATCTAAATGTAAATGTATTCTAGAATAAATAAACAACACATTTTATTAAAAAAAAAAAAGTGTACGGCACCCATGGAAAAATGTCAACAGCAAACAGGACAGTGCGTAAACACATAAAATGTTTGGATAAAGGGTTGGGTGATCTGTTTTACTGAAGACTTACATATTCTCTAATGAGCCTCATTTTTAATATACTGTATATAGATTTCTTCTGTCAATATTCTGGGTGACCTCCACATTGGATATAATTTTGGCAAATTCCTATTTATGCTATTATAAAGTCAATATGAAGGAACTTGTGCATACTCTATGTACAATAACTTAGTAACTACAGGAAGGTAGAAGAAACTGCACAGAGCCTTACCAGCCTTTCATGTTTGGTAATACTTTGGTGACTCACAAAATATTTTTAATTTAATAGTATCCAGACTCAAAAGTTTTAAAGTTTTAAAAAATAAAAGCAAAGTTTGCAAATTGAAGTCAGGTTTTGCGAACCCAGTGGGAGAGCTGCTAACTCCAAGGATGTGAGGATGTAAATTCCTCCTCCACCAGCTGTGAAGAGAAGAACATGCTTATGGCCTTGTAGTTTGTCCCACATTAAGTAAACATCTTGTGAAATACATGAAAGGTAACCTGCTGAGTAGTGTGTCACTAAATGTATTTGTTACATTCTTCCCTCAAACCAAACTTTTTTTTTGTCATTGTAAACTTTTTTTTGCAAACAAAAAATGTACATCTAGTCTCAATTTCCCACCTCCCACATAAACCATAAAATGATTTAAGGGCATAAAAAACTGATAGGAACTTGGTAATTCATTATTAGTGTTTGTATGACAGTTTAATTAGCCAAGTTACCAGTTGTCATGATTTAATTGTTTAAGGACTCATATTGCCAGTAATTTATGAACATGGCCAAGGGAGCATGACATTGTTGCATGGGGATTATGTGCTATTGTGTGGTTATATGTTGCCTGTACATGGTTATTATGTATCTTAGTTAGAATATATTATAAGAGGGAAAATGTTACATAGAACATATGTGAAATTGGTAAAAAATGTTCTGCATAGAAGTTAGCTGCAGATCATTGCACACTCACACCTACAGACATTGGGTCAAGACAGATGTATGTACTTCAAGTAGTCCTAAGCAAACACTTCAGTTTAACATAAAGGTTTTTTCACTAGCCAACTATAGATATCTGGTGAATTTGATCTCAAGAGCTTTGATAGCCCAAGGTTGCAAGCCAGACAGGCTGACATCACACATACACAAATGTACACAAGGGTGTGGTATTGGAGAGTATAAATATGTAGTTTTGATCATTTAAAAGAGGTTGAGAGATAGTTTTCACATATCCACAGTATTAGACTATTTCTGTGTGTTGTATCCTGACTTGGGGAGTGGTCTTGCCATGAGCCACTAGTAACCTGTATGCAGTATTATCTGTCTGTACCTTTTGGGCATTGCCCTCTTCAGAAGAAATCTTTTGTGCCGCAGAGAACAGCAACTACACAATTCTGCTGGGGTAGGTTTGAACTAGGTTCATTTCAAGCCCCCTTGAAGAAGCAGATCGTGACACCAGTATATTAGAAAGAATGGATATTGCCGAATAAAATGATTGAAAATAAGGGCCTAAATAGGTTTACCTTTTTAAAGCTTTAACTGGTCGTCTCAAGGAGTTCTACATATCTGCACTTCTACCACTACTATCTGTGCTTGGCTAAGATTGAAGGAGGTATTGTATATTTAAATGCTTAATTTTACCTATGTAGATGCATTACAGACCATGCCCTACTAGGTAATCAATGTTGCAATCAATAGAAACCATTGGAGCAACTGTGCAATTATCAGTATGTTGCAACCAATAAAAACCATTTGAGCAATAGTGCAATTAGCAGTATTAGCTGCAACAATGATGTAACCACTTGGGAATGGCCTGCAGTGCATCTAAAGATGAAGCAACAAATAGCACAGCTTCTTGCCTAAATCTTTCACCTTCAGTCAAGAGCATAATGAGGAGAGAGGGTTGCAGGAGAACAAAATGTAGAACCCCTAGAGGCAAGCAATGAGAACAAACTAAGGTACCATATATACTCGAGTATAAGCCGACCCGAGTATAAGCCGAGGCACCTATTTTACCACAAAATACTGGGTAAAATGAGTGACTCGAGTATAAGCCGAGGGTGGGAAATGTGCTGCCCCCTGTGTCCCTTTTGTGCCACCCTCTCCCATGTCTCTTCTCCCCTCTCCCTTCCCTGTGTCTATTCCCCCCTCTCCTCATTCTCAACCTCCCTCCTCAACCTCCCTCCTCAACCTCCCTCCTCAACCTCCCTCCTCAACCTCCCTCCTCAACCTCCCTCCTCAACCTCCCTCCTCAACCTCCCTCCTCAACCTCCCTCCTCAACCTCCCTCCTCAACCTCCCTCCTCATCATCCTCAACCTCCCTCCTCATCATCCTCAACCTCCCTCCTCAACCCCTCCTCAGGCCCCCTCCTCCTCATCCTCAGGCCCCCTCCTCCTCATCCTCAGGCCCCCTCCTCCTCATCCTCAGGCCCCCTCCTCCTCATCCTCAGCCCCCCCTCCTCCTCATCCTCAGGCCCCCTCCTCCTCATCCTCAGGCCCCCTCCTCCTCATCCTCAGGCCCCCTCCTCCTCATCCTCAGGCCCCCTCCTCCTCATCCTCAGGCCCCCTCCCTCCTCATCCTCAGGCCCCCTCCTCCTCATCCTCAGGCCCCCTCCTCCTCATCCTCAGGCCCCCTCCTCCTCATCCTCAGGCCCCCTCCTCCTCATCCTCAGGCCCCCTCCTCCTCATCCTCAGGCCCCCTCCTCCTCATCCTCAGGCCCCCTCCTCCTCATCCTCAGGCCCCCTCCTCATCCTCAGGCCCCCCCCCAACCGGAAATGTGCTACCCCCTGTGTCCCTTTTGTTCCACCCTCTCCCATGTCTCTTCTCCCCTCTCCCTTCCCTGTGTCTATTCCCCCCTCTCCTCATTCTCAACCTCCCTCCTCAACCTCCCTCCTCAACCTCCCTCCTCAGCCCCCCTCCTCCTCAGCCCCCCTCCTCCTCAGCCCCCCTCCTCCTCAGCCCCCCTCCTCCTCATCCTCAGCCCCCCTCCTCTTCATCCTCAGCCCCCCTCCTCCTCATCCTCAACCCCCCCCTCCTCATCCTCAACCCCCCCCAACCGGAAATGTGCTACCCCCTGTGTCCCTTTTGTGCCACCTTCTCCCATGTCTCTTCTCCCCTCTCCCTTCCCTGTGTCCATTCCCCCCTCTCCTCATTCTCAACCTCCCTCCTCAACCTCCCTCCTCAACCTCAGCCCCCCTCCTCCTCATCCTCAGCCCCCCTCCTCCTCATCCTCAGCCCCCCTCCTCCTCATCCTCAGCCCCCCTCCTCCTCCTCATCCTCAGCCCCCCTCCTCCTCCTCATCCTCAACCCCCCTCCTCCTCCTCATCCTCAACCCCCCTCCTCCTCCTCCTCAGCCCCCCTCCTCCTCCTCCTCAGGCCCCCCCCCCCTCAACCGCCCTCCTCTTTCTAAAACTCCCCTCGATCTAAACCACCCTCATTCGAAACCCCCCCTCATTCTAACCCCCCCCTCATACTATCCCTCTAAATACCCCCCCCTCCCCTCACTTACCTGCTCTGGCCTCCGCTCCTTCCGGGTTCTGATGTTGCGCGCATGTGACGTCACATGCGCGTCACATCATTAGCATATACCGGGTGCCGTCACATGCGCGCCACATCAAGACCCGGAAGGAGCGGAGGCCGGAGCAGGTAAGTGAGGGGAGAGGGGGAGTGGTAGTATTAGGGGGGGGTTAGAATGAGTGGGAGTTGAGGGTGAGGAGGGGGGAGGGAAAGAGACACAAGGGGGAGTAGAGAGACACAAGGGGGGTAGAGAGACACAAGGCGGGGTAGAGAGACACAAGGGGGGGTAGAGAGACACAAGGGGGGGTAGAGAGACACAGGGGGGGGGAGAGAGACACGGGGGGGGGAAGAGAGACACGGGGGGGAAGAGTGACTCTAGTATAAGCCGAGGGGGCCCATTTTAGCCTTAAAAAAAGGCCTGAAAAACTCGACTTATACTCGAGTATATATGGTAAGTATTTACTGCCTCATTTTCAAACATGACATGCTTTTAAGTTACTTGATTTTACAAATACTTTTATTAAAACACTCCAGTGGCCTTTTCACTGGTATTAAATAAATACTTAATTAAATACAATCTTTATTCTAACACATTAAAAAAATAAAATTAGAGATCAATATGAAACTCAAAAAAGATTATCAAGTCAACGGTAGATGATAAAACGAATAAAAACATACAAGCTAGTAGCTGTATAATAGACCTTGTAGATTTGTTTATTTAGGTTGTATTTTCATAAGCACAAATTGTGAATGTTCCTTACAGAAAAACTCCACAAGACTCTTGTATTCACCTGAATACAAATGCCAAGTAAATATCCATTCGTGACATGGTATAGGCAAAAGACAAGAAGTGATGAAAAGCCCATCAATCTGAAATATAATCTCTTATAGTAGTTTAAGGTTTGTTTATCTTACGCAGGCAATGCCTCCATTGTCTCTATAATCACTAAAGGTTAAGATAGCACATAGAGTGACACATAGGCCAGGATTCACTATATTGCTAGGTGAAGCGAATAGGAGTGTATCTGCTCATCAAGATTTCCTTATTTTGAGGCTCTCAGCTAGCAGCAAGATGTCTGTTCCTATAACAACTGAATTCAAGGTTTGCCTTGTGAATTGTGTTAATAAACAACAAAAACTAAAGGGCCACAGTGTAATGCAAGTAAAAGTTAAGCTCATATTTTTATTTTTGGGCACACTATTAAAAACAGTATGCAGTTTAAAAGAAATAAATATTTTTTTCTTATGTGTTATATTGTCTGTTTTCTCCTTTTCCATGCTGTTTATCTCCACCTCCCTGTGCCTTATCAAGTGGCTAGTCCATCACAGAGCTTGGAAACAGGCAGGATTATGATGCCATTAGTTCTGTCCTTGTTGCCTAGAGAGATACTAAAGGTAAAGTCTCCTTGCAGTTGCCCGATTGCCCCCACTAGTGACCTGACAATGGGTGATCAGTGACTATGCACTTTATGATATCTTGTCACAACATTTTTTTTTTAGTCCAGGTCCCAGGAGGCTGCCCCCTGATATGTATAGGTAGGTGGAGTGAAGGGTCTCTGCTTGAGGGAAGAATTTCAACAATACGAAAAAAAGATTTATTTTAAACTGCAAGCTGGTTTATAATAATTTCTTCCCAGAAAACAGAAATATGAGCTTTTCTTGCAAATTCAGTACAGTGATACTTTTCAATGAATTCTTAATTTGCACCTTCTATTATAAAACAAATCAGAGTGTAAATGGATTACAAACTGATCTAATATGGTTCACATTAGTATTGTAATTAGGGGATAGGCACATCCATAGCAATTAGTGAAGCTGTTTGAAAAGACTTTCTGTCAATTCACAGTTTAGTAAATAGATTGAGGTGGGCATAGTGCCATGATAGATTGAATAATTCATATGAAAATATTCAATGTACTATGAGAAAAATCTATCATATACAATATTTTTGGATCTATTTATTGTTAGTTTTTCTAGCCATTACTTCTGACATATATGTTGTGGGAATACTTAAAAAAGGTTTCTGATGTATTTTTAAGCACATCTCTGTATTGTTACTGTCATTAGTTGTGTGTGGTTATCATGAAAACAGACTTCCACGTAAAAGTTTAATTACATTTTAGCAAAATTGGAGGAGTTCTTCTGAACTTGTAGTATAGTTGTGCTCAAAAGTTTGCATACCCTTGGCGAATTGGTAATATATGTACCATTTTGAAAGAAAACATGAGTGAGCAGGCAAAACATATTTATTTTATTTCTTATGGGTTCATATTCAACAGTAGGTTATAACAGAATGGCACAATCATAAAACAAAACATGGCAACAAAGAAAAAAATGAAATTACCCTGTTCAAAAGTTTGCATACCCTTAGTTCTTAATACTGTGTATTGCATCAATGACATTGTGCAGTCTTTTGTAATAGTTGCCTATGAAGTGCCTAATTCTTGCAGGTGGTATAGCTGACCAGTTGTCTTGGCAAAATGCATCCAGGTCATGCAAAGTCTTTGGTCGTCTTGCACGAACGGCATGTTTGAGCATGGGCGGCTGGTGCATAGGGGCAAATGGGCAACGGCCCTTCCAAAATTAATGCACTGACTTGATCCCCCATCACTAACTTAATTGTTAAATTTCAATAATATAAAAATAAAAAATAATTAAATCATATTACATCTTCTATGAATTTTTTTAATATCTGCTGCTGTCACTTAAAATTATAATCCCTTTGTGCAGCAGTTACACACACAGATTTATAAAATCTGCTGGTGACTGCCTACTACTACAGACCAGGGCAAGATGGTGTTGTGTCCCACCTGTGCTCTGTTGTATAGGACTGTACCTGTCTGCCAACCTAAGCATTATCCAATCCCATCCCATCCCACAGACCCAGTCAATTAGGACTGCAAAATGTGCATGCTGGGAGATGTAGTTCAGTGGGAGCTGTAATGCTGACTGGGTGAGTACAGTCTCTGTCTACCTCTCTGTTACTTGTTGTCTGTGTCTCTCATATTATCGCTCTCTGCCCCCAGCCACCCTGCATCTAGCTAGAGAAGTAGATAGATAGAGGCAACTTCATCATGAAGCCTGGTAGTTTTGTGATGATAGTTTGCTTTTAATTTGATACTGAAAAAATGGTATTTAGTGCAAGAACTCAACCTTTTGTTAACATTTGTGAGTATATAGTTTATATGTAATGTTATTCCATCTGTAATCTATCTTTCTTTCTCTGAACACACTGGGGACAATCTGAATAAAGTTTATTGGAAAAATATAACTCCCAGCTGAACTCTGTCACTGTCACAGTGTGCCTATGATACTCTCACCCTCGTTGTTAGAGGATTCATAATCCATACGGTCAGTCTCTCTCTCTCTCTTACAAATAAATATCACAGGATCTGATTGTTGTTCAGTCCTTCAGTGGTGTCTGACTCTAGGTGACCCCATGGATGCAGCACACCAGGCACATCTGTCTGTGTCTCTGGTTATGCATATCCATATGGTTTTCATGGCAAAGATACTGGAGTGGGTTGCCAGTTCCTAGTCCAGTGGACCGAGATTTGTCTGACCTCTCTCATATATGTTTGAGATCTCCCCAGCTCAATGATATTAAGGTCAGGAGACTGTGATGGCCACTCCACAACCTTCACCTTTTTCTGCTGTAACCATTGGAGGTCAACTTGGCCTTGTGCTTAGGGTCATTGTCATACTGGAAAGTCCAAGAGCGTCCAATGTGCAACCTTCATGCAGAAGAATGCAAACTGTCTGTCACTATTTTCTGATAACATGCTGCATTCATCTTGCCATCAATTTTCACAAGATTCCCTGTGCCTTTAGAGCTCCCCCCAAAACATCAGTGAGTCACCACCATGCTTCACAGCGGGGATGGTTTTCTTTTCACCATAGGCTTTGTTGACCCCTCTCCAAACATGGCTCTTATGGTTGTAACCATAAAGCTCTACTTTGGTCTCATCATTCCAAATTACAGTGTGCCAGAAGCTGTGAGGGGTGTCAAGATGTTGTCGGGGAAATTGTCACCAGCATTCTTTGTGGCATTGGTGCAGTAAAGCCTTCTTTCTGGCATCTCGACCATGCAGCTCATTTTTGTTCATGCATCGTCGTATTGTGCTCCTTGAAACAACTACACCATCTTTTTCCAGAGCAGCCTGTATTTCTCCTGAGGTTACCTGTGGGGTTTTCTTTGTATTCCGAACAATTCTTCTGGCAGTTGTGGCTGAAATCTTTCTTGGTCTACCTGACAGTGGCTTGATATCAAGAGATCCACACATTTTCCACTTCTTAATAAGTGATTAAAAGTACTGACTGGCATTTTCAAGGCTCTGGATCACTTTTCATATCGTTATCCATCTTTATGAAGTTCCATTACCTTGTTATGCATGTCCTTTGGCAGTTCTTTTCTGCTCCCCATGGCACTGTATCTAGCCTGCTCAGTGCATCCACGTGAGAGCTAACAAACTCATTAACTATTTATACACAGACACTAATTGCAATTTAAAAAGCCACAGGTGTGGGAAATTGATCTTTAATTGCCATTTTAACCTGTGTGTCGCCTTGTGTGTCTGTAACAAGGCCAGACATTTATATTCAAGGGTATGTAAACTTTTGATCAGAGCCATTTGGGTGATTTCTGTTATCATTAGGATTTAAAAAGGAGCCAAAGAACTATTTGATAAAAAATGGCTTAATATTATCACTATTCTTCAAAAAACGAAATTTTTTTGCATAATCAGTCGTATTTTCAAAATAAATGCCAAAATTTCACAATTTCTGCACAGGGTATGTTACCGTTTGAGCACCACTGTATATAATATGAATATATTCAACCCTTTTTATATATATATATATATATACACACATGTATGCAATGCTCACATAGAGATCTTGAACAATTGGGTAGGGTTTGATAATAAAAAAATATTTTCTGTGCATTTGAACAATTACTATTGTTTAATTAATTATCTCTCCACCTCCTTAATGATGTAGTGTTTCTAGAGTGGGAGTCGCCTAGAGGGGATGATTTACCAAAATGTATAAAATGGTTTAAATGCACAGTAAACGTTTAATCAAGTTACGTATCTTATAAAGCACTTCCTAGCTATTCTTTAGATAGCCCTTTATAAGGCCACTAAAATGTTCCGTTAAGTTGCCTGGGAAGAAACATCAACTTTAAATGTCTTGGTTGTTCACATACCTACAGATATTATTTCTGTGTTGCTCTTCAAAGGTTTTACCCATGACAAGCACATTAGGAATCTGTTTAACCTAATATTCAGTATGTATACATTTCAGACCAAACGTATTATAAGGCCATACTTTAGTATTTGTCTGTTGATTGAAGTCAGTTGCATACAATTATATATCATACACTTGTAGTGTAAATTACAAGATGTAAGAAAAATATAATGGCTGAAAAGAACATAATACAGGTGTGTGTATGAATTAACGATGAGACTGTAAACCTCATAAATGCTTCCATACTGAGTCATAAGCCATTATGTATATAAACTTCCTTTATGTCAAAAGAAGAAAAATGACTCCTCTTATCAAAATGGGATATTCTCCTTCACATCTATCTTTTTACTAGTAACTAGTAAGGCAGACAATGCGGTTTGCCACACATTGGGTGTCAAAAATGACGGGAGTACGTTTTCCCAAGCTCTCCCACCCCTGTGGGTCCTTCCCCCCTCCCCCGCGTCTCCTCCGCCACCCCCATATCTCCTTCCCCCCCTCTCCCCTGTGTATCCTTCCTCCGCCCTCTCTCCCATGTCTCCTTTTCCCCTCTCCCTCACCTTTGCCTCTTCCCCCCTCTCCCTCGACCGTGTCTCCTTTTCCCCTCTCCCTCACCTTTGCCTCTTCCCCCCTCTCCCTCGACCGTTTCTTCTTTCTCCCCATCTCCTTTACCCATCTACCATCCCAGTGCCTCCTTTCCCCCTCTCCCTTCCCTGTATCTCATTTCCCCCTTTCTCCCTCTCCTGTTCCTCTTTTCCCGCCGGCCCTTTCCCTACGTGTCTCCTTTCCCATTCTCCCTTTTCCCCCTCGTATCTTGATTACCCCTCTCCTCCTCCCACTCTCCCTTCCTTGTGTCTCCGTTTCACCTCCTCTCCCTCTCTCGTCTCCTTTACCCCCTCCTCTTCCTCCCTTGTCTCTTCCCCATGTGTCCTTTCTCCCCTCCTCTTCGTCCCTTGTGTCCTCCCCACTCTTTTGCCTCAGTTTCGCTCTCCCTTTCCCTGCCTTGTCTTCTTTCCCCCTCCTTTCAGTATAAAGCCGCGCATTGCGCGGCTTGATCCAGAAACAAGTTTCGGCTGGACGGGAACAGCAGAGAAGGTGAGTGCGGTGCAGCTGGCAGGATCCCATGCAGATACGTGGTGGTGTTAGGGTGTTGCGTGGTGGTGTTAGGAACCTGGTAGGTAAAGGGTGTTGCAAGCCTCTGGCGCTTATTACGACCCCCCAACTTGCAGGAACCAGATACGCAGTGACGGCGCCACTGGCTGCAATGAGAGCCTTTGGCGGTCATTGCAGCATTAGTGCTGAGCCATCACACATGCAAGCTTTGCGAGGCTTGCATGTGTGATGGTGGGGCTGGCTCTCCTCGCTTCACAAGGTCGCAACTGCGTGACTAACATCGCTAACGTTACGAACAGCGTTCTTGGTCCACAACTATATATGTGATTGGTACTGAGAAGCGCTAAAAAGATAAATATAACAAAACCTATCCCTTTTAGTTGGAAAAGTGGCTTAATTGTATGTCTGATAAATCTTCCTTTTACCTTGATCATAATAACTGGTGTATAAAAGTCACAACATGCTAGATATATTTATAGCTTTCTGTGGTTATCGTGAATTAATTATATTTGCAGGAACAAAATAAAGGGATGTGCATATTGTAGTTAATGTCGCATCTTCGCCCTAATACTAGGATTTACCATCAGAAGACAAGTAAATCCTGAGTGGTTGCACATCTTCTTCTTCTGGCAGGCTGATAATTACCTAGAGAGTTGTAGGATTCTCGCAGTAGTAATTCTGCTATTGTTCAACTGTTGTATTAATTGTAGGGTTTGAAAACTTCAAATCCCACAATCCAACTAATGTATATTTCACATTTTCAAGTGTTTCAGCATTTAAGAACACAAATTAAATATGTCATAGTACACTATCTGATCTAAGAGCTCAGTTGAATATTGTTCTGATTGTCCAACCTTTCACAAATGTAGCCACTGTTCATGCTGCTGTCTCATTTGTTGAAAGAAAATTGGTTGTGTAATTTAACAAACATCTACTAAGATCAAGAAATAAACCATTGCCTATAGGATGTTGTTTGCTTAGGTGGCAGTAGTTTAGTTGGCAAAGACTCAATGACCCCTTACAGAGTTGTGTGTGTGGGCTATTGCAGCTGGATTGACACACTAGCCCTTCTGTATACCTTAGGAACCCAAGCCATTGTTGTTTCAATGTGACACTTAACGACTTGCATTCTGCTAATTGCCCTAATAACAGCACTTTTGCCTGCAGCAAACCCATTTATAATAAAGAAAATAGTTTATCATAGACACAATGTCCAAGGGAATAGTACTTCCTTGGTTCAATGCAAATAAATATTTACGTTACATTTTGACCTGTACTTTAATTGGACTGATTCTTATGACTGAATAATTACTAAATAGCTTCATCCTGCCGCTATCAGAGTATGACAAAAATGCCTCAATGTGAGTCTCAGAAGTTCCCATGGTAAAGACATCTTCAGGCTAAACTTATCAATAGCAATTTTCCTCATTTGTTTCTCTGAAAAACAGTCCATTCCAAGGTCAGGAGTCAGACATGTTTAATTTGTCCATGACTTGTCTCAGGTGCCGGGCAGGGGCCTATTTCCTAATTCAAACCATGGACAACATAAGATCTCCAGAAAAGGTTTTGCTACAATGTGCATTTATTATTTGTATTCTCCCCCTATATTATGCCCTCAATAATAACAAAATAATTAAATATAATGCATTCCGAAGTAGTATCTGCATCACTAAAAATGTTCTTTATAGCTTGTTTGAGTAATTACATAGGAATATCCTGAAATGTCCTGGACCATGTCGTTGGGACTGGAATAAGATAAGCATGTCCTAAAATGAGTTAAATAGCTAATGAATGGATGAATACACACACTATATATATATATATATATATATATATATATATATATATATATATATATATATATATATATATATATATATATATATATATATATTGTGACAAACCACTTCTTTTACAGGTAGGATTGTCACCGATCTTGCAGTAACCACAGCCTTCTAGGGTATACAAAGTCCAGGACACCTTCAGCTCAGTTTTCCTCTTTTATTCAGTTTGAAAGCAGGTACTTTAAATAATAACAAAACAAACAAAATCCCTTGCTCTTACTTGAGCTCTTACTAGACAGTACTTGCTATCTGCAATTGGGTGGCTTTTCCACTTACCAATTTCCCAAACAAAAGCAATGTCTTTGCAATAAGCGCAGCCTCTCCTAGCTGTCTTTTCCTCTGCCCCCTGGAGCAGGCTGCTCTCTTCTTTTAAAGGCCTGTCTGCTAATTGAGTAGCTACAGGTGAGTGCCAATTAGCTAACTCTTAAAAACCAGATCCAAGCTGTGGTCTGTTTATACAGCAACTAGTGCTGTTGGAGCATTGGCCCCCCCTGCTCTCCAAATACTCCGCCCCAGGGACCCATACCATGTTTTGCAGAGCATCAGCTATGCATATTGCAAACTGTAACATCTCTCCCTGGGGCATTTAACTGAGAAATCCTCTGGTTGCTGTCTAGCAAATCAGGTCTGATGTATCTCCCATCAACCACTATTCCACCTTTATTCTCACATATCCTCCCCCCCAGCTCATACCCAAGGGTTTGAGCGACCATGGAAATCAGGGAGTGTACCCTCGAAAGCCCATCAGCATTACCTTGTTGCAGACCAGCCCTGTGTTCCACAGTGAAATCAAAAGATTGCAAACTCAAAAACCATCTGGTTACTCTGGAGTTACTTTCCCTGTTCTGATACATCCACGTCAGAGGAGCATGGTCCGTTATCAATCGAAACCTTCTGCCTAGTAGGTAGTATTTAAGAGAGTCTAATGCCCACTTAATAGCAAGACACTCTTTTTCAACAATAGAGTAGTTCTTCTCATGTGGGTTTAACTTTCTGCTCAAAAAGAAAACAGGGTGTTCTTCACCCTGGTATTCCTGTGAAAGAACAGCCCCCAAGCCCACATCAGAAGCATCTGTCTGAACTATAAAATCCCTGGAAAAATCTGGGGTCACTAAGACAGGATGGCTACAGATAGCTTCCTTCAGACTCTTAAAAGCCTTTTCTGCCTCAGGGCACCATTTAACTATGACTGGGGATTTTGCTTTAATAAGGTCTGTCAGGGGTGCAGCAATGGTAGCAAAATCTGGAATGAACCGCCTATAATATCCAATTAAACCCAAAAATGCCTTTACTTGTTTCTTTGTAAGGGGCTGTGGCCATTTTTGTATGGCTTCTACTTTGGCTTCCTGTGGTTTAACCAAACCCCTCCCAATAGAATAACCTAAGTACTTAGCTTCCTCTAAACCAATCGTACACTTGGAAGGATTGGCAGTTAAGCCTGCTGAGCGGATAGCATCAAGTACCGCTTGAACTTTAGGGAGGTGGGATTCCCAGTCTGCACTGTGGATGACGACATCATCCAAGTATGCTGCAGCATAACGAACATGAGGTTTAAGAATTCTGTCCATCATTCGTTGGAATGTGGCAGGTGCCCCATGTAACCCGAATGGCAATACAGTGTACTGAAACAGGCCACTGGGTGTTGAAAAGGCTGTCTTTTCTTTGGCTCTTTCAGTGAGCGGGACCTGCCAGTAACCCTTTGTTAAATCCAAGGTTGTTAGATAACGAGCTTTGCCCAGTCTTTCTATTAACTCATCAACTCTTGGCATTGGGTAAGCATCAAATTTTGAGAGGGCGTTTAACTTGCGGTAGTCATTGCAGAACCTCCATGTGCCATCAGGTTTTGGCACCAATACAATAGGACTACTCCAGTTACTCTGGGATTCTTCAATGACTCCAAGTTTTAACATGCTCTCAACCTCTAAGTTTATAACCTCCCTCCGGGCCTCAGGAATTCTATAGGGTTTGAGGTTAACTCTTTTCCCTGGTTCGGTTATTATGTCATGTTTAATCACTTTAGTCTTTCCTGGAACTATCGAGAAAACATCCCTATTTCTTCTGATGAAATCTCTGACCTCTTGCTTTTGATGGACAGACAGAGTCTTAGATACGTTCACATCTGGCTCTACTATAGGAGGTTCTGAAGGTTTTAAAGCAACCAGGACCTCCCTGTCCTTCCATGGCTTTAACAGATTTATATGATACAACTGTTCAGGCTTTCTTCTTCCTGGTTGTCTGACTTTATAATTGACATCACTCACTTTCTCTATTATTTCATAGGGTCCATGCCAAGTCGCAAGGAACTTATTCTCCACAGTAGGGACCAGAACCAATACCCTGTCTCCAGGTTGGAACACTCTGACTCTAGCATTACGGTTATAGCTGTTTTTCTGAGCCTGCTGGGCTTCCAGCATGTGTTCCATGACAATAGGCATGATGGTGGCCATTCTATCCTGCATTTGAGCTATATGCTCAATTACACTCCTGTGAGGAGTAGTCTCCTGTTCCCAGGTCTCCTTAGCAATATCCAATATTCCCCTGGGATGTCTTCCATATAATAATTCAAAAGGAGAGAAGCCCGTGGAGGCCTGTGGAACTTCCCTAATGGAAAACAGTAGATATGGCAATAAAAAATCCCAATTTCTTCCATCTGCATCAATTACCTTGCGTAGCATACTCTTA
>CM050163.1:491607078-491632078 GCA_027410445.1 Discoglossus pictus
CACACACTATATTATATATATATATATATATATATATTCTTCAAAATGTAGTAAAAAGCACATCCAAAGGTTGGACTTATTGTATCACAGCTCCAATCTAATATGTAAACAAAGACATTATTGACTTAATTCAAGATGCAGTTACACCAGGTCTGTATGCAAAATTATAGGGGTACCTTATTCTGAGAACTAATATTCTAAATGCAGATCATATGCATATTTTATAAATTTAATGCAGCAACCACCTGCCAATTTTCATTTAAATGAATTATATACTTGTTATGATAGTTTGTATTAGAGGCTAATGTTACCTTATTCAGGAAGTACCTTTAATTGACTGTATAAATAAGAATAGTAAAAGGTGCAGTCAATGTCAGGTTACAATCATACAAGATTTGCTTTCCAAACACAGGCTAAGTGTTAAAGAAAACATTTTATCCTCTAACAAATGTACACCTACTCTCTCTCACACAGCTCAATATTCAACATGTGTATTCAAACACTTAAGGATCCCCAGCAGAACAAAATTATATATATATATATATATATATATATATATATATATATATATATATGTGTGTGTGTATCAGTATATATATATATATGTGTGTTTGTGTATCAGTATATATATATATATATATATATATATATATATATATATATATATATATATATATATATATATATATGTGTGTATATGTGTATATGTGTATATGTAAGATTTTAGGTTATTGAACAAATACAGAGGAGGAGGAGATATCAAACAAATGTTATTAAAGAGAGAAGATTTTTTGTTAACGAGTTTACTACATTAGGGTCGAGGGGACTAAATAAAGGTTTTGATGTTATAACATTTGTTTGATATTAGAGCATTGTGATGGTACTGTCACCGAGAGGGGCCTGAAAAGCAAGGTATTTCCTTGTTTTAGTGATTTTATTTAGCAGTATGTGTGTGAGAAAGGGATGTTGATGGGTATTGACATTGTGTATAATATGGTTAGTATACATATGCTTACCATGGTGTTCTGAGATAACATCACTGCATAGTGATTTGTTGAATGTTTTAACCCATCCTACTTTGCTCCATTAAAAACTGTGAAAGCAATCATATACTTTCAGAGCTTGGGAAAGGACTTGTGGGTCCAAAATTTTAACCAAGATTTCAAGTTATTGAACAGATACATATACCTAGAAGAGGAGGATATATCAAACAGATGTTATTGAAGAGAGAATATTTTTGGATTAAAACGTTTGATACATAAGAGCAGAGGCAATTAAATAAAAAATTAAATTTATACCATTTGTTTGATAATAGAGTGTAATGTTGTTAGGTGGTAAAGTCACTGAAATGGATTAGAATTTTTTTTATTGTTTTTATTTTGCAGTATATGTGTGGGGAGGGGATGCTGATGGGTATTTACTTTGTTTATAATATGGATTGTATACATATGGTGTTTTGTGACAATATCACTGCATAGTGATTGCTGAATGATTAAACCTATCCCACTTTGTGGGACTGTGAAAGGAATCATATACTGTTCGAGCTTGAGAAAGGACCTGCGGATCCAAAACGTTGCTCACTTTTTACATTCCACGTTGCTGAAATAAAATAGTTTTTTTCAAGTTTTGACCTGTGCACTGCAAGGAATTTATTCTGTGAATAATATACGAGTGGGTTATAGAGGACACACCTTCTTTGTGTGGCACCAATCTTTTGGATGCAGCCTGTTGCCCGCCACTATGTTATAAGCTGAATTTGTTAACCAACTTACTGATTTTAAGAGGAACTTGAACCCGCCACTCTATTCACTGATATATTATCTATGAATTGATGGAGATTAGTTATTTCAGATTCATTTTCCACAAAGGAGTGATTGAAACTATCATATGAGCTGCAGCCTCCTGTCAGTGAGTTATATTAAAGGACCTCTGTACAATGGAAATATAGGAGCATAATTAAGAAAGCATGAAAAAAAGTCATATAACTATATTTTAATCACATATAGTCATTATGGTTAAAATAGGATTACACTGTTATACTGTATGTATGTTGGTTTATGTATTATGTTTCATATTATAGGAATTGTTGTAAAGAAACATATTAGCTAGTCTGCAGGCTATTGCACCAGCCTATTATGTTACAATGTTGTTATCTGGTGATAACTCACTCAGCCCACCTATATATAATCAACAGGATGAGATGAAAGACCTGATCTCATCAGAGGTACAAGGATTACCAGTAAGCAGAGGGAGGGAAGAGACACAGGGGAGGGAGTGGGGGAAGAGACAGGGGAGGGGGAGAGTAAAGTCAAATATTATCCCGTCATTTGTGACGGGAGGCCCGCAATGAGCACCAAGGGCTCTCATTGCGAGGCCTGTAATGGGTGCCGATGGTGCTGATTGCAAATCTCGCAGAGAGGAGAGAGATGGAGAGAAGAGGGAGAGGACACAGAAGGAGGGAGAGAAGCCGCGCATAGCGAGGCTCGCATTTTGTGGCAAACAACAGCATTGCGAGGCTTGCAAATATTATGCCGTAATTTTTGACAGGCAAGTGGCTAGTTAGAAAATAAACATAAATTATGCCTCTGCTGGACCCTGGAGGGATCCATGATATATTGGTTGAGGTTTGTGTTTTTTAAATGAGGCATTTACATTTCTGGAGAGCCATTGTTGCAACCTTTCATGCAACATTCTACTTCTGAGCAAATGAGCGGGAGGGGTGTGGTGTCAATTTCAATCTTATGCAGTTATCAAACGCATTGGATTTCTGCATCTTCTGTCCTCCCCCACCGTTCCATCCAAAACAAACACACACCCATAATCCAGCTCTTAGGATGTGATGCAATAATGACACAATTGACAACAAGAGCCTTAAAAATTCATATTTCTCTAAAAAAAAAAAATATTTCCATGGCTTACACAGCTACTAATATTGTTAGTTTGATACATACTTGACAAACAAGTGTCTCTTTTCTTGAACTGCAGTGGTACTTTAATGTTTTTGAGTAATGAGCAAGTCCACAGGGAAAATAGTTTCAATGGTTCTCCAAAATTATTTTCCTTTGTAGTAAATATGCAAAACTAAAGTGCTGCCCAATGCAGATGTAGCAGCTTGTGTGAATGAACTCTCACAAGGTCTGAATGGAGAGGAAGTGTAGGATGGAAACTGGAATTACCACGGGGATAACTAACTTGGGATTTTCAACTTAAGTGAAAAACCAAAAGTGTTTTAATATATATATATAAAATTAAAATATAACCTATTATTTTAACGTACATTGTCATTGTACGACCCTAAAAAAAATATATTTTTAGAGAAAATCTAATTTTTTGAGAACTGTTTATACTGTATATAGAAGATTACATTGCTTTTTTTTATTTCATCACTTCCTGATAGCTAAAGCTTCAGGACAGCATTTTTTTTTTTAAAGTGGTATTTTTTAATCAGTATTGGGATGGTTTGAAGGAGGCAGAGGAGAGGAGCATTTGTTAGATAATCTGATCTCCCTTAAATAGCAGTCTCTAAATGCTGAGAAGCAGATATCTTGCAACAATAAATGCAAACCCTGCTGAAATATAAAGCTCCTCTCTCACACAGCCTTCACCTAACTTCATTGAAACTAACAGAGCATAAGTTCATCTGTAGATTTATTTGGCATACAAGTATGACTCAGCTGTATTACCGCTCATTGGCTGTCAGGGGCAAGCCCCAGAATAGTTAAACATTTGAAGTAGTTTAGATAGAACAGAAAGACTAGGCAGGTCTTTTGATTCTTATATGCCAGCAAACGTATTTTTCATTCGAAGAATATAGTTAAGAAGACAAGAATACCGTAAGAAATAAGCAATATGCCATGGCTACATTTCCATACAATCAATGACTATATTGATTTTATTAACACTTGGCTACACAGACTTAATGATGAAATATTGGAGATGTCAAATCTTCTCTAACACTTTACCATTAGTTCATAACATGTGGTGAACAAGGGCAACCGGGAAATCAACATTAAAAGAACATGGCCACCACGACAATGTATTGGTTTCATCCTCCATTCTGCAGATTCAATCTACAACTGTGGTTAGTAGAAACTTGGATCAAGGCAACTCAATGGATGTAGTATTTTTGCATTTTGCAAAGGCTTTTGATACAGTGCCACGTGGGAGACTATTGAGCAAACTAAGGGATACAGGAATTGCAGTAAATATCAGCTCATGGATCGAGAGCTGGCCAAAAGACAGGACGCAAAGGGTTGTTGTAAATGGAACATACTCAGATTGGACTAATGTGGTAAGTGGGGTTCCTCGGAGCTCAGTATTAGGTCTTCTCCTTTTTAACATATTTATTAATGACTTGGGAGTGGGATTGGAGTGTTGTGTCTCCATTTTTGCTTACGACACGAAGTTGTGAAAGGTAATTGAATCAGATAATGATGTAATTTCCCTCCAGAGGGATTTGCATAAATTAGAGAAATGGGCAACTAAATGGCAGATGAGATTTAATATGAATAAATGTAAAGTTATGCATCTGGGAAGGGAAAATAGCCATGCAATTTGTAATCTTAATGGAGCAAATCTAGGGGTATCAGATATTGAAAGGGATTTGGGAGTACTTGTGGACAAACACCTAGGAAACAGTGCACCAAGCAGCAGCTGCAAAGGCAAGTAAAATATTAGCATGTATTAAGAAGGATATAGAAGCAAGGGAAGCAAATATAATTCTGCCACTATACAAATCCTTAGTACGCCCTCATTTGGAATATGGAGTACAATTTTGGGCACCACTACATAAAAAGGACATTTTAGAGCTGCGAAAGGTACAGAGGAGGGCAACAAAACTAATAAGGGGAATGGAGGGGCTAAGCTATGAAGAAAGACTAACCAAATTATTATTTTCTCTAGAAAAAAGCCATCTAAGAGGGGATATGATTACCTTATATAAATATATCCAGGGTCAATACAAGGCTTTCTCAAGTGAACTTTTTGTGCCAAGAGGTTTTCAACGGACAAGGGGACATCCTTTGAGATTAGAAGTAAAAAGATTTCACCTTAAGGAAAGAAAAGGGTTCTTCACAGTAAGGGTGGTTAATCTGTGGTGACAGCGGATTCGATGGAGAACTTAAAAAGGGATTGGATATATTTTTAAATAAAAAGGGCATTCAGGGCTATCCTAGAAAATTAGAGAGGGAGTATTAATCCAGGGAGGAGTTCGATCGCCAGTATCTGGGGTCAGGAAGGAATTTTATATATATTTTTTCCCCTTTTGAGACAATTGGGAAAGTTTCACTTGGACTTTTTTCTGTTTGCCTTCCTCTGGACCAATTAACAATTAATCTGCATATTGCAGATCAGAGGAGATCTAAAAAGGCTGAACTTGATGGACTAAAAGCCTTTTTTTCAATCTAAATTTAACCTATTTAACTATGTAACTGTTTTTTTCAGTTGCTTTTACCACAAGGACTAAGCAGCTATTTCTGGAGAGATTCAACCAAAGACACTGGGCCTGATACCATCCATTCTGCAGATTCAGTTTCCTACTGTCATTTTCCCATTTCTATTTACCTTTTTTCTTTTGCCTCTAAACCTGGAGCTTCACACACCACAACCTCTCTTCAGCATCTAAACTCGTATAACTTGCCCTACCATGTGCACACCCACCTATGATTTGTGTTAATTTACATTGCAGGTTTAACACTATCACCTCCATTTTACACAGCTGATACACCCACAAACGTAATCACTAAGTAACCCTCTACTCTCTCCAATTACTTCTCAAGCTCTTGTTTCTTCCATTTATTACTTCGCCTTTTGTTTTATTTATCCCTTTAGATTGTACGTGTTGCGAGTTTTCAATCTTATAAGGGGATAAAAAAAAAAAAAAGAGATTTTAAACTCAAAGACGGTGCCCTTAGCTTTCTGCAATGTGTTTAACATTGTATCTATGTTTTTTCTTTGTATTTAACCGCTGTCCAGCAATTGGAATATGTTGACACAAAAAACTATAATAATAATAATAATAATAATAATAATAATAATAATCTTAGAAAGCATTAACACGGTCTATACTAAAAAAAATAAAAATAAAAAAAACACTGTACTTGCCAGTTTCTGTCTGGTAATACATTTCAAAGACATTTAGTATTGTTTGTGTGGTTCATTTATGCTAATGTATGATTGTATATGCTAATTTGTCCCTCAGAATGCTTGGCAAGTGAAAGAGGGTGAACCAACCACATGATAACTTTGGGACACTAAGTAGACTGTATCATCAATTAGCACATCAAAGTAGCTAATTCGTATTTAGTATATATTAATTTGCAAAATACTGCAGCACAAAAAATACTCAAGGTGATTTACTACTGAAAAAAGCTAATACAATGTATACTCTCTCAGAAGAATTTAAAATTGATTGGAGTTTGGCGTTCATTAACTTACAGACAGGTATAGGGTTCTAAAAAAGTTACTTTTCTTCAAAATTTTCCAATTTGTTTTACCCCACATACTAAGAACACCACTCATTACAGCTGTTTTAATCCAAAGACCTCTTTAATGTAATTGCTAATACTGTATACACAGAGAATATATGTTACTAAAGTATAAAAAAACAAACAAGAAAACCCCCCAAAAACATAAGAGCTTTTCAACTGTAAGAACTTTAAAAAAAAAAAGCACATCTACATGGACACCATATGTTATACTGTAAGCAGAACCCCCTGCTGTATTTCTTTGTTTTCAGATTCAGGAAATAAACAAATCTAAACAATAAGAAAATACAGTACATCCATTTCCTGCTGATTATTTATATTGTAATTTATGTGAACAAAGCGGATCTTGAGAAATTAACCAGAGAAAGAAGCAGCTCAGGAAAGTCCACCAACGTGTTATTTTAATCTGCATTTAGTAATATGCACCAAATTGTGTAAATAATAATTTTCAAACATTATGAATGGCTGACATCTCCATAGTGCCAACCTTAATAACTTATTTAAAGGAAGGCCGTTACCTTTAATTTTTTTTCTCAGATATGTGTATGTGTGCATATGTATATGTACATACATACATACAAGTTTCCATTTGAATGTCTAAAACAAGTTAAAATACCTATTCTTGGAATTCCTGCAAAGAATTTCAAGAAATACAGTATTGTTCTGCATTTCATGAACCTGGGCAGGGACATGCAAATGAGCCCACAAAGGCTTCACTCTTGTAATCCAATACAATTTTAAACATGGCTTCCTTTAAGCACATGCCTGATGTATTACACAGCTTTAAGCAAAGCTCAGGATGAATTATGCACAAGCCATGAAACCTACCCAAAGACAGCTGTTTCAAGCTTAAAATTGCTCTCATCAGTATAGAGCTTGTTCCCGGATTGTGTAGGAGATTTTGTGAGGAGTTAGTTTTGCTCAAGTTACCCAATGTCGATGTTGTGGTGAGAAGGTAGAGATCCTCTTTCCAGTGCATTGGCATGCTAATGTGTACCCTCTCCCATAGCTGTAAGGGACGTGACTTATCATGGGTAAGATAACAGTCCCCTCCCTGTGAGTACTAACAGGGCAGCTTCATCATCTATCAGTAGTATAAAACCTTTGTAAAAAAAATTTAACCATACAATAACAATTTAATTGACTGTTTGCAAAATAATTAACTAAATGAAATATTATTTTCATTGTAAACATGTTCGTTTTTGGATGATAGAAGCAATTAAATTATCTGTAAAAATCCAGTAGTTCCATAAAATCTGAAGAAGAAAATACTTGAATTGCTTAAGAATTTAAACCTTTATGGTCACGTTTGGTATATGAAAAAAAATAGTGGATGAGTAAGTTATATTAAAAAATACATCACTGCATAACGTATAGTACAAGTAAACAATGGCGGTGCATATCTTTATAACACAGTTTCTAGACTGCTCGTTCGTCAGCCTTTTTTGTACACATCACACCTATGAGGTAAAAATATATCATACAGATAACAACTCTAAACAGATGAATTATTAAGAAGCTTTTTATGCTAATTTTAGGAAAAATTTCATTAAAGTGAACATTCCTCAAATCCAAAGACAAATAGCAAGATATGTTCCTATTTGAAGTACTACTCACCAAAACCTCTTTTAGCTTTTCTTCATATGTAAAAATGTAATATTTCGAGTTTTCGTCGTCCTTTTGCAGATCAAAATTATATTTATTAGCTGCAATTCCGGTTACAGTCAAGGCCTTCTTTATTTTTTCAACATATGACAGCCTCTCCAATTCCATATCATTTGCTTCCTTGGAGACATCTTCCTCAGATACTTTTTGAAGAAATAAAAAGAAGTACAATTTTATTTGGCTATATATATAGAAATCCAAATAAGCAGCATAATTGCATAATATATGGCTATAAAGGACCTATTAAAAGAACTATGGTAAAAGAGCACATTTTCAGCATTATATTTTTTCATGCAAAAAACAAACAACTTTGGTAAAGTCCTGAACTGTGTGCACCATTCTTGAATAAGAAAAGTCTCAAGTTTGTTGAGGAATAGAGGAGGTATAAATCTACTTGGCACTCTGTGGTCCAGAACTTCCCTTAATGGTTCAAGAGTGTTCAGATCTTGTAATTTTAGGGCCACAGAACCCATTTGAGTCTATCCTGACATTAATGAAATCACATCTTATTGTGTAGCAGTGTGTATGGTGGCATTACCATAAGGGAACAGTATTTGCACAATAGGGTTTTGCGCTCCTCATTTTGGTGGGCCTCTTAAAGATCTATTAAACCAAGTTGGAAGAAAAAAAACAGTGTGGAGATCATTCCAAAGTGTGACTGAAAGATTTTGGTAAATTTTAAAGCACAGAACTACTGTGACATTGTGGTTGAACTCTTACATTCAAAGTTATGGGATGTAATATGTCCCTTAAATGTATTTCTTGACTCTCACTTGGATTTCTTCCCTGAGAATCTCAGTGCTGTTAGTGATGAAAATGACGAGCGATTTCACCAAGACATCTTCTACATGGATAAGACCAGGGCAAATGGAGTCCTAGTAGGTTTGCAGAACACTGCCGAGCACTTAAGAGGGATGCTCCAGATGCTAAGTACTCAAGAAAATCATCAGCCATGACTTTTTAAGTAACATGAATAGCGTTACAAATGTACGTAAATATGCAACTTTTTTTTTTTAGATTTAACCTGTGTGTCACTTAAAATTCTTGTGTGATAGAGGAAAACTAGTACTGAATTTTTATTAATTCAACATAAAAAGTTATATTATAAGGATATGGGAGTTTCCCTGTTTTTAATATTAAAATACATTGCATATAATGTTTTATTGGTATGAGATGTACTAGTCTCTTACAAACTGTTTTTCAACAGCATTTTTTTTCAATGCTGTTGAGAAACAGTTTGTAAGTGGCTGAAACATCTAGTGCGAATATAAACATTGTACGCATAGCTGCTGTGGCCAGACCTTGCTAGGGACTGTTTGGAAGGTTTGATGGAGTGAAAACTGAGCTTGTAAGCACTTGTTAAAAAATGAAACAAGCACTTAAGTAGCTTATGTTAATCTTAAAAACAGGGAATCTTCCATATCCCAGAAACTTCCAAGATCACAAAGTTGTTCATGTTTGACAAAAATAAAAATAATGTTATTTTGTAAACCAGTGTTATATGCATTATTGTTCAGTATTAAACAGTGTATTATGCAAAAAGAGGCATTCAACGTTTCTGTCCAGCTGTATGATTTTATTTTACTTTTCAGCACGAGATTGTATACAGTATAAACACATACACATGTTCTAGGAGGACGGGTTTTAAACGAGGTAGAAAAAAGTTCACACTTCTTCGTTCAGCTGATTTTCTCTGTTATCAATCATGTTCCTAAATTTGTAATATCTTATGTCCAAAAAGTTTATATAAATGCAATGTGCTTGATTTTCTTACTTGGTATCGGTCATATTCTCTACCATATCTAAAAAATCGAACCAACTATTTTTAAGCTGCTCTGAATATGTTTTTCATTGATTCCTACAATCAAATTCAAGGTAAAATCAAACAAAAGGCATTGATTGTGTTGGCTTTGTATCAAGAACCAAAATGCTAAAGCACGCAAACAGACTTGTATCAATCTCTCAGTGCTTTGCATCCCTCTATAGTAAATAATGAAAAGAAAAAAAGAAAAGTCTAGAGATGGAGCGGATGTATATTTTTTTTTTTCTAACTTGGGTGCAAGTAATTGCTCCAAAAATAGAAACGTGCTTTCTTGCTGCAAGGAGTTTTCCTAATTAATATAGGCCAAGAAGACTTGGTGCATTAATGGGATTCCCATCTTATTATAGTGTAAGGTTATGTAGAAAAAATGCCAATGTTAATTGACCTGTGAAGTGTTTTTTAGGTACAGTCATACATAATTTTAATGAACATCTTTAATAAATGAGTAAAATTATTCTTCTAAAAATACATATGTATATGTGATAATATCCATCTTCTGTTTCACATGGAATTTCCACCTTTATACAGTCTTTAAAATAAGTATACCTTATTATATTAACAAATGTTGTACGGCTTAAAACAAGTTTTACGTTAATGGAATGTATACTAGACTGCAACCATTTTGTTTTCTGTAGGAGAAGAGGCTCAGTGGAGATGTACCGTATATACTCAGGTATAAGCCAAGTTTTTCAGCACTTATTTAAGGCTGAAAAGTGCCCCCTCAGCTTATACTCAAGTCAAAGCCCCCCCCCCCCCCGTGTCTCTCTTTGCCCCTCGTGTCTCTCTTCCCCCCATGTCTCTCTTTCCCTCCCCCCTCCCTTATCATCCTCATCCCCCCATCCTCATCCTAAACCCCCCTCCTCACTTTAGCCCCCTAATTACCCCCCCACCCTCTTCCTTCCCCCTTACTTACCTTACTTCTGCAGCAGCCACTCCTCCGCACTCCTTCCGGCTGCGTCTTGACTCGCCAGGGGGAGAGGGGGAGGTACTTAGAGGGGTAAAGTGAGGATGGGGGTTTAGGTTGAGGGGGGGTTGAGGATGAGGATGGGGGTTTAGGAGAGAGGTTGAGGAGGGAGGTTGAGGAGGGAGGTTGAGGATGAGGAGGGGGATAAGGGAGAGGGAGGGAAAGAGACACAGGGAAGGGAGAGGGAGGGAGGGAAGAGGCACAGGGGAGGGAGGGGGGGAAGAGACACAGGGGAGAGAGGGGGGGGAAGAGACACAGGAGAGAGAGAGGGGGGGGAAGAGACACAGGAGAGAGAGAGGGGGGACACAATAAAGGGACACAGAGGGCTTAAGAGGGACACAGGAGCAGCACATTTCCTACCCTCGGCTTACACTCGAGTCACTACGTTTTCCCAGTATTTTGTGGTAAAATAGGTGCCTCGGCTTAAACTCGGGTCGGCTTAAACTCGAGTATATACAGTAATTAATTCTTACAGCCATCAATGGCAATACTGTGCATATCTGCTTGTGTCCACTGGTCACTGTTAATGTTATCTATGATCAAACTTCCAATTAATTCTACATGATACATGTATAACATAGCGGTATAGCCAGATTGAGTGCAGAGCAAGACATGCCAGGGGTACTAGTGAGGGTGGTGACAGAATGAGTAAAAAGCTTTATGCTACTTGCATGTTAAAGGTTAAACAAATTCTGATTATTGAGACAGAACGTGTTTTGGAAATCCAGTTTGGCTTTAACATAAAACAAGACCAGACAAAACACAGGTTTGAAGCATGGTCACTTCAGTACTTGTTCCACTCAAAACTGAACGCACATCATCATCTAGTGAATAACACTGTTAATTTAATCATTGTAATGTTACGTATAAGAGCACATTTCCAAAAAGATATTAAAATTATAGTTAGTCTGCATGCTCCTTGTACAGGCCCTATGTCTATACACACAGACTTCTTAATCGTGTATATAATATATATATAAGAGCAATGTAACAAATACATTGGTTTATTCTATATTTACCTTCACCAATCCATGCGGAGAGACCATCACAAAGTGTTACAGCAAATCCATTCCCTAGATCTTTTTCCCAAGCAACTTGCAAAAAATATGTAGTTCCTGGGTCAGAAACAATGGTGATTTTCCTCACTTTTTTCTGCATTTTCTTATGGTTTTTAATCTAGAAACACACAAAAAAAAGAATTATTAGCACAATATATAATAAGCATTTACATTTGTTGAAGTGCAGTACATTATTTCTTTGCTTTGAACAGTACAATAAAATAGATATTTTAAACCAGAAATACACAACTAAATCCTTTGGCTTGCACATGGACAATATTTGTCTGCTAATGTGTGTCACTGTACATAGACAAATTATTCAACAAGTCGATAACCTAAATTATTATAAATACCAACGCATGAAGCTTCAAAAACTCTTGGAGGGTGACTCCAGTTCCATTTAATCCTATGAAGCCAATTTGATTTCTGCAAACTTCACACCTTAGTATATATGACCCTTTGTCTTAATCGGTATGATGTTATTTATATATATAATTATAATTATTATAATTATATTATATATATATAATTATAATTATGATACATTTAAAAGGCACATGATATTTACTGACCATCAGCCTCATTTAATTCGGGGCCGGTACTCGATCACAAACAGGCAAATGGCTGCGATCGAGTTGGGTCCTCCCGTTGCTCTACTTTTACTGTGCAATTCAAATGGCCGGTTACGCAAGTTAGGTGCCTGACGCAGGAATCAGAAACCATGGTCCACGTAACCTGTGGTTCGATTTTGACAATTTGCGGGCTTGAGTGATTCATGAGGGAAAATCAGAGCAATTGAATAGCAATTTGTGATTTTTGCGATTGCAACTCTTGCGGCTGTGAAAGATCAAAGGCTTTGAGAAAAGCAAGTCACGATTTAACAAAATTGCTAGGAATCGCTGCTCGTAGCCAGTAACCTGATCGGAGGACGCAAGTCCATGCTAAATTTTATAGCAAAGTAACCAGCGACCTCCATTTGCAAGCCCAGATCCCAAAATCGCAGCAATTGAATGAGGCTGCAAGACAGCATTCTTACATATAGGCAAATTATTCTCTTGGGCAGAACTGTGGTTTCCAAATTATTTAATGAAAGACTATTTAAATCTTCTTGAGTGGCAGACAACTTCAGTAATACTTGTTGCCTTCATGGTCCACTTAAAATGTAACTTCTTTAAAAACTGTAATGTGCTATGATATACTGGATAATAAC
Source organism: Discoglossus pictus (assembly GCA_027410445.1). Lineage (NCBI taxonomy): Eukaryota > Metazoa > Chordata > Amphibia > Anura > Alytidae > Discoglossus > Discoglossus pictus. The sequence goes on from CM050163.1 coordinate 491,620,283, forward strand.
TTAAGTGGATTACACTTGATGGGAGTCGATGACAGCTGCTATTCAGCAAATGATCCCTTTTTTTTGTATATTATCCCCCTTTATTAAATCCAATGTTTCATGGAAGATCATAGTGACCAAGATTAACAAGCCTCATTCTGCATTGCACTTTCACACGTATTCTTTTGAACAGTTAGTAATGTCACCAAAGTAATCCATCGCTATAAAGTCACTCTAAGAGTTTCCACCCCTAGTGAGATTTCAACTGTTGAAGAGCTCCAAGGTAATGTGATTGTCTTTCCATTTACAAGTTGTATAAATATGTGTCATGAGTTACTACTTTAAAAACTCCATTTTGCCAATTTCAAACATGAGAAAATTGGATAAAAGAACACAAGAACTGCAAATTACTTTATGTGAAGCGATTTTCTGTAATTTTATTATTGTATTATATTGGAGAACGCCTGTGCACCAATAAAGGTTCGTACCAAGGCACTTCCATATTTGTTATTTATTTTGCTCTGGGCTAACTGAATGAAGCTCACAGACCATAGTTTGGGAACCTTTGTCTCACAGAATATATTCCATACATATTATTAAAGTAGAGAATTTATGCACATAATTTATTAGAAAAAAAGTGCTTATTTAAATCTTTTCCAACAAATCCAATGTGACTGTTCAAATTAGAATAAGACTTTCATTAAACTTATGATTGAAATTTTGGCACTTAAGAAAATCAGGTTAATAAGAACATTGTTGACATTCTAAATGTTAATCCATTAAAAACAAATGTCCAGTGAGGCAAAAGTACAAAATGCTCTGGTACAAGGTGAGGTGTGTTGGAACAGACTATTGGCGGCATAATTGGAGCTTAGCATAATTAGTTGCAAGGCTCTAGACTTAAGGTTTCCCGAACAGAGACCTCACCATTTTTTATTACTGTTGATATGGATATAAAATTATTTTATGTACCCCCATTACACATTACCGATGAATAATTTTAGTGTGTTACAAATTATGATAATAATCTGTTCAAAAATTAAGATTTTACTTCTAAAAACACATTTTATTAGATGTAAAATCAGGTTTGTGTCTGGCCAAATAATTAAGTAATTTACTTAGGAAAATAAGTGGCAGCCTAGGAGTCTCCATCACTACACTTGGACAGGATTAATGCAGTTTTTCTTTGTTATTTTAACTTTGCATGACTCAGTGACCTTACAAGTGGTCATCTCTCTTGGAAAGATTACGGGGAATTAAGTACCATATTTAATAAGTTGTGAAGTGCTCACCCTGCATTAGCAAGACTTTAACCAAGATAAATAAACCTTTAATAGATCATTGTTGCCCTATATTTATAATATGCTGTTTTAAAGAACTTTATAATGGGCAAAACATTTTTTAGACACTAGAAAGCAATGAATACATTTATTATTAAATATAAATAAGATGCAAAGCCACCATTTTTCTTTATGATGATGGGAGAAGGCCTTAAATAAGCAGAAGTTTTTACTGCTACAATGTAGCAATCCAAAGTGCCAGTGCTTTCAAATGGCTAATGGAAATCTCCTGATTTTAAAACAAAAAACAGATTTCCAGCACCTCAGAAATAAAGCTCTGGGTCTGACTATGACAAAATCCATGATATATCACATATATAGTTGTGAGCATGCGAGCCGTTGCTCACGCTTGCGCGCCCTCGCAAAAAAGTACGAGACACGTTACAACCTCGCAAAAATCGGCCGCAAACCGCGGACATGAAAAACACAATAAATATACACAACAAATACATAAAAAGCTTACCTACAGCAAGAGGGAGCATCCAGGACATCAAAAACTGAAGTTACACCTAAATTTAACTCAAAATAATAGAGTTTAGACACTAAAAAATTCTCTAAGCGAGAGAAAAAATGGCCACCGAACAAAACGAAAACGAGGCTACAGCACTCTAAACAGGCAAAACACCACCAAACACCTACGAATTGCCGAAAACCACATACGAGATTCGAAAACAAGGACGCAACCCGCGCGACACCAAACACAATATAAAACACATATAAAAAGCTTACCCAAAGCAAGGTGGTGCATGCAGGACCTCTGTAAGTAAAGTTATACCGCGATTTAAGACCAAAATTCGGAGTTTAAACACCTGAAAATCACATAAGCAAGAGAAAAAATGGCCGCCGAACAAAACGAAAACGAGGCTACAGGACTCTAAACAGGCAAAACACCACCAAACAGCTACGGATATTCCGCCACAGCCGCATACCATACATTAGCTGCCATTTTAGAACAATAATTTATACAATGCGGAAGTACACAGCTACGTTAACGGATTTGCCTCGCGCACGGAGACTATTACACTGCACACATTCATCACGCTTACACAGCAACTCAACAGCACAAGAGATTGCCAGCTCTTCAACACAATGCTTCCTGCATATATTACTTCAAAATAGGTAAAGTATATTAATTTATTAATGTATTATTTATTTGATTATTTTACACCAAACAGCATTAGCTCACTTACAATCTCGTTGCTGACATTTTTTGACGGGCAATATTCTAGTAATTAGATAGTCATGTGTGATGCACAGTGTCTTCGGACGTGAAGTCCAAAGACTGTGTGATAGAAGATCTCTTTATGGTATTTCTCAGTGCCTCTTCAACATGAAACACTCATACTTTCAAATCCTTTGTTACTGAAGTTAAGGCAACAGAAGGTTTGTTAGCTTCTCTTTAGCTTGGTAACTAGTTTTCTGATCACAGAGGCGATAGGTTGACTTTCCTAGATACTTTGATTATAGGCAAATCAGCTTTTTTTTATATTGTCCCATACCTTGGAATCAGTTTCTGAAAAAAGGTAAAGTTGTGCAATTCTATCATGGACAGACACTTCTTCTTTAAATTGAACAACCACTGAGAATATTGGGGTCTAAGCCCTGTTTCCTTAATTTCTAAGGCCTTAGAAATTGCTTGTACCAGACATCTTACCAACTCATATAAAAACTTGATTGTGTCATCTACTTTGCCTGTTTCTTTCTCAATGTCTTAGTATTCATTTTTTTGGTGGATGCTAGATGGACCCTCTACTGCAGAGTCTGAAGATAAATTATCCGTATCGTATGAGTCCATATAGAGTATTTTTCCGTAATTGTGTGACTCTATCAATGCCTTTTTCAAGGACCCTAGTGATACAACCAGAAATCACAGCTGGAATTTGATGTTGTGTTGGGTTAAGCAAGTTTAAGCATACAAGGAAGGGTTTTGACATCCCTGACCACCTCCATCTTCTAATGTTCCTCAATATATATATCATACATACATATATACACACACACACACATACATTGGTGGTGGTGGTGGTGGGGGGGGGGGGGGGGGAGTATTTGATCCCCTGCTGATTTTGAACGTTTGTCCACTGACAAAGAAATGATCAGTCTATAATTTTAATTGTAGGTGTATTTTAACAGGGAGAGACAGAATAAAAAATAAAAGCCAAGCAACTTGGTGAGAAGGTGACAACAGTTGGTGCAATTATTCGCAAATGGAAGAAACACAAAATAAATATCAGTCTCCCTCGGTCTGATGCTCCATGCAAGATCTCACATCGTGGAGTTTAAATGATCATGAGAACGGTGAGGAATCAGACCAGAACTACAAGGGAGGATCTTGTTAATGATCTCAACGCAGCTGGGACCATAAATCACCAAGCAAACACTTGGTAACACAAATACTGAAGCATCCGCAAGTTCCCCCTGCTCAAGAAAGCACATGAACAGGCCCGTCGAAGGCTGCCAATGAACATCTGAATGATTGAGAGGAGAACTGGGTGAAAGTGTTGTGGTCAGATGAGACCAAAATCAAGCTCTTTGGCATTAACTCAACTGAATGCTGCCTATGACCCCAAGAACAACATTCCCACGTCAAACATGGAGGTGGTAACATTATGCTTTGTGGGGTGTTTTCCTGCTAAGGGGACAGGACAACTGCAACGCATCAAAGGGACAATGGACGGGGTGAGAACATCCTTCCCTCAGCCAGGGCAGTGAAAATGGATCGTGGATGGGTATTCCAGCATGACAATGACCCAAAACACACAGCCAAGGCTACAAAGGAGTGGCTCAAGAAGAAGCACATTAAGGTCAGGGAGAGGCCTAGCCAGTCTTTATACCTTAATCCCATAACAAATCTGTGGAGGGAGCTGAAGTTTTGAGTAGCCAAACATCAACCTTGAAACCTTAATGACTTGGAGAGGATCTACAAAGAGGAGTGGGACAAAATCCCTCCTGAGATGTGTGATTACCACCACAAGGGTTTTGCCACCAAGTCGAAGGGGTCAAATACTTATTTATATATTTGTTTATTTACTTTATTTTTTTATTTCTCTAATAAAGTTTTTATATTCTTATTTTAAAAATATTTTATTAGGCATGGGAAGTCTTCAACCAAACTCCAGTGGTCCTTCAAAGAAAGCTTGTTCTAACTATAACATTACCATTAATACCATATCCAGTGAACTACCAAATCGATTATACATTCAATAAAACTGTATTACTGTTGCATAGACACAACAGTAATCTTACACTTCAGGAATTAGACAATTTATTATATGCAGGTACATGAAGTGCAATGATTCAGTGCTAGAACATTTAGGAAGGACGGTGTGCTGAATATAGAAAGATAAGTGATAAGTTGTACAATGGCTGTAAACTGTAACATCCAAACAATCAGAGTATATTACCTGTATGTGGTTTTCTTAGGCTAATTATGCTTTTCTGCATCTGGACTACATCAGCGATAGACATTTTAAAATATAGACTTTTACATCAGTATAAAAAAGCTAATTACAATAAACTAAAAAAAGAAATGTTAGTAAACTGGGAACAACAGAATTAGAAACTGGTTTATTGATTCCTGAAAACGTCATGTTAGTCTAAAATAAGAATAACTGCATGCTAAGAATGGGTCTTACGTATCACATATATGCCAGGAGAGGTAAGCGTGATTAGAAGAAAGAAAAAAAGAAAGAACGAACAAACTAAATCATAATCATCAAATCCAGTTCCATGGTCATTTCTGCTTTTGCCGATTTACATGGACAAACAATTTCATTTCCACGGTTGAACATGCTGCTCCCATCGCTTAAAAGGGCTGAATAATATGTTAAACACTAATGGTCAACATTAATCAAAATTCAAATCCCTCTGGGAGGCAAATTAAAAAACGTGGAAGGCTTCTGGATATCACTATGAATATAAAATACCTATGTATCACTTTATTTTGTGTATTTATTTTATTAAAAAGTGTATAACAGCTCTGTTTATCTCCCTAAAATAATATAAATAGTTCCTAACTCGTATTCCCCTCTGCAGCTCATCAAGACAGTATACTTCTAAGCACGTGCCCTGTTTCATATCAGTGGCAACATTCTACAACATGCTACTTGAGAGGGGTCATTGACAGGCTAATTTTAAACACCGAACTTCCCACTCTGTGTATTCATGAGCTACATGAGTGAACATGGAGCTACATTTGCTGTAGCGAACTGTAACAGGTTCTGTATTTATTGTACAAGCTCCTTTACAGGCTCTTGTAAGGCCAATGGAATAAGGGCCATATTTTATCAGGGGGATTTCAAAAAGTCAGCTTTGTCATTTGATTGTAACTGGTAGTAATTTAGTGTCTAAACTCTATTAGATCAACTGTATGGTTCATACTAATGGTCAGATTTCATAAGTTTTAAATAGAACAGATCAGTATAAACAATTTTTTATTTGATTGCTTTGGTGAGAAAACATACATTGAAAATTTCTTTTTTCCCCCACTATCTTTACTCAGGAGCTACAGATTTTTTTGCAGACGGCGACATAGGGCCACATTCTAATGATGGCCGTAGGACCTGGGTGGTCGCAAGCTACTTCCCTATTCTAATACCCTGCGGCCGAGGGCTCCGACCCGCTTGCAGACGTCAACCTGCTTTCGCTTGCAGCCACCCCCGCCGCTGTTTACTCTATGGAAAGCCTTTGATCCCACGTGGCCGCAAGAGATTCGCCTGCAAGAAACCACCCATCCCTATTAAAATGCTCCAATAACCCCCGCCAACCCTGCAAAACAATAAAAAAAACAGACGCAGCTTACTTCCACCCTGGAGCCGTCGCAAGGGCTTTGAAGCCCTTGCGGCTGCTCCAATTAAGCTGGCTGCAGGGGACCCGATCGTGACCCCTTGCAGTGTCCCTACAGAACCCCTATAATAATGCAGAGGTCCGATCGAGACCACTGCAATGTGCACACATTATCCCTTGCTGCATGGGTCTGATCGAGACCCCTGCAGGTTCCCCACATTAACCCCTTGCCTTGATGCATGGGTAGCGATCGTGACCGATTGGGAAACCCTGCAGCATCTACGACATTTAAATTTCCCGCCTTGAATCAAATATTCAAGCCCGGGGAATTGCGGGGTTTGAATTTCCCGCCTCGGATCGTTAAGGGGCCAAAGGCACAGTAATGGTTACCCCCAAGCCGCGGGGGTACTATAAGTACCCCCCTGGCACCTAAAATTAACCCCATATTTCATGGGGGTCAATAGAGACCCCCATGAGGCTAAACACCCCTATAGGACATTATAAACCCCTAGGTTAACCCCATAAGTGCCATGAGGGTCCTCCTGGACCTTCATGACAAAGTCTAAGCACTACACTACACTATTAACCCTAACTATACTCCATTAACCCCTTAACCATAACTATACCCCATTTACCCATACTAAACCCTATTTAACCCTAACTGGGCCTATCTAACCTTAACAAGGCCTATCTAACCCTAAACAGGCCTATTTAACCCCTTCTAGTGCTATTTAATCCTAACTGGGCCTATTTAACCCCATCTCTAATGAGGGTCTAAACAGACTCCCATAAGCTTCCATCTAACTCCATCACTTATGGGGTTTTATACAGATCCCATAAGCCACTTATTTAACCCCATCAGTCCCATAAGGGTCTATGAAGACCCTCATGGGACAATTAGAACCCTAATATTAACCACATAAGTGCCATGAGGGTCCTCCAGGAACCTCATGACACTAAGTACAAACACTACACTATCCCCCAATAAACAACTGAATCTAAACTGACCCCCCTCTACCCTAACCTATTAACCCCTACCTACTTAACACTACCTACCTAACCCCCTATTAAACCCACCCACCACACTAATTACACAAAATAAAAAAACCTAGGTTACAAAAATAAAAAAAGAACCTTACAATCCCCACTACAAAAAATAAAAAAAGTCATTACACACCTGCAAAGAAAATCCATACACAAATATACATAACATTACGGTACAGTAATAAATACATTACAAATATACCCCTAACTACATTTCCCCTATCTATATTACATTTCCCCCTGACTACAATACAGTACCCACTATCTACAAAACTTTACTGCCTGTCTTGCGATCGGCCGTAGGAAGGGACGTGCTGCGGCCCCTTTGCTTTGAATAGCAAAGTAGCTAAGGGGCCGCAGCACCCAGTAAGGGATCGCAGTGTTGCGGCCATCATTAGAATAGGGCCCATAGTGTTTACCTAATTTCTATACATTTTACAACCAAATATGTGTAGCAACAAGACAACCGGATGCCTCCAGCTCCAATCTGCAACAGTTGGGAAAAGTTGCTCCAGCCTAAAGTTGGGGGAACCCAGTTATGTTTAAGCTAGGGTTCCTCACACAGGATTCTAAAAATGTTAACACAATACATTGAAAAGTTTTTTAGAATACCAAATTGAACCCACTAAGTCTATCTACTTAATTTAAACATAATAGACACATTTCTGCATGTTCCTGTATAAGTAATACATAAATACATAAATCCACATCCATAAGATAAGAATTCAAACTAATAATATGTGGGTTCAGGGAGCCCTTGGTGTAGTTTTTAATTTTCAATTCCACAACAATATAATATGATTTTGGTGTAAAAAAATAAATTCAGGAGCAGTCTATACTTTCTGTTCTAGACAAGAAACAGAGTTTTAATGACAATATTGAATTGAGTCATTCACAAATAAACAAAGTAATCAGTCTTTATTTTAATTAGAATAATGCTCTCTTCCAAGAATGCATACATCTCATATACAATCAAGGAATCCCTTTATAGAGAATGATGAGAATAAAAAATATTTTTATGAGGTTAAATTTAAGAGCCAGAAGTAAAGATAGATAGATAGATACTGGTCTTGAAAATTCCTGGGAGTCCGGGCTCCTAAAAGTATGTACATCTGGCTCCTATAACTCTTTCCAAAGTATATTGTATCTATATGAAGGGCTTCCTTCAGGATCCTAGAAAACAGCCAGTCTAACTCCTATAAAATCTTCTTGTATCCTATATCATCACATATAATAGTTGTCAAACTGCGAGACGTCGTCACGCTTTGCGAGGTGCGTAGGACTTAGCTGATGAGGTGCTCATTGCTGCAAGCCTCACGAAGCGAGGCGAGCCGTTAAACCGTAGCACTTAGCACAGGCGAGCCATTAACATACCAGACGCGGGACTTAGAAACAAAAAAAATATGTGATGCGGACTTTGAAAAAAAAAAGATACAAGACGCAAACGTTTACGAGATTAGCGGCTGAACAAAAAACCCTGAAAAACACACTAAATACACCAAAAAGAATTCAAAAAATATCACAGACAGCATGTGGCAACAGCCAGGACGTCTGTGAGTGAGGTGGAACTCGAATTTAACTAGATTTAGATGATTTTCGCCTAAGCGAGAGAGAAAAAAAGGCCGCAGAAAAAAATGAAAACGAGACTACACGACCGCGGACCGCGCAAAACACTGCAAATGCGTAGCACTTTACACGTCACACTACGACCTACAAGATACACTATTACAAAAGCTGGAAAATGCTCACGAGACGCGTAACACATTAATAACATTACAATGCCGCTTTACACAATAAACCAACAGCTCGCGCACGCAGCCTATTTAGAATGCACACTTGAAACATTCATTACACTTTATAAGCAGGACACTAACACTCACAATGTATATTCTATGCAGACGCAAAATACAAACAGATTGTTAGCTCTTCAGCCTATTGCTCTCTGCATATATCAATTACAAATAATTAAACTATATTAATTTATTTAATAAATCATTAATTATTACTTAACTACATATACATAGAAATAGATATCTCTCTCAGAGGACCAAAATTACACGACAGGAGAAGCTCGCAATGAGCGCCAAAGGCGCTCATTGCGAGGCATGCAATGAGCGCCAAAAGCTCTCAGCGCAAGCCTCGCAATGAGTGCCGAAGGTCCTCACAGTACAAAACGATTTCAATTATGTCTCATTCCCATGGCTTCAAATTTTATTGCCCCGTCATTTTTGACGGGCAAGTTGCTAGTAATTATAATAATGAGCTTAGATAGTTAATGTATAATAATATAGATGAAGATTAATAGATACACACATACATGCACACACATAATACACAAACAACATCTTCAGGCACATTTAGTATATAAATCAAAACAAAAAACTCACACAAGGAGACAAAATAAGCCATATTATTTAGTATCACAAATGCAAATTTTCAAGTAAATGCAACATGAGAAGATAAAAAGTCCAATTAGTCTGTGTGGTTGTTTTTTTTTGTTGTTTTTTTTAAACAGATAACATTTTAATATGATATTAAAACATAAAGAGAAAGTAATGTATAAATGATAAATATGCCAATTACTAGATTTTTTATATTTAAATGTGCTGTAATAGGCAGTATACCGTATTTATCGGCGTATAACGCACCGGCGTATAACACGCACCTCAATTTAGAAGGAGGAAACTTCAGGGAAAAAAAAATAATTTCAAATAAAGAACTTTGAAGCAAAATCCTCAACCTCAACCTTCCTCCTTGTGTTATAAGCCGATAAATACAGTGTATATTTAAGTCATACCACTTGTCTGCAACTTTACACATAACAATTATTGCAAACTAATCACATTATAAAGATGTGTAGAATTAGGAGACATTTAACAAAGAATGATTTATATTTACTATGTTTATTTAATATACTAGGAACTTGCCCGTCAAAAATTACGGGAATAAAAATGTAAGCCTGGCAATGCTGTTATCCACACAATGCGAGGCTACCTTCGGAGCTCATTGCAAGCCTCTCACCCGGTGTACTTTATCGCCCTTGCGCTTGAACATCCTCGGGGCTCTTCGCAAGCCCCGCAATGGTGCTTGCGATGAGTGTTACTGGCTTGGATTAAGTGTTACTGTTTCAGGCTCTTTTTAACTGCCTTCGGCTTTGTTTTCATCCCGTTTATGTTTTTCCGGCTGCCATTTTTTTTCTAGCTTATTTGATTTTCGATCTTGAGAAAATGGCAAATATCCCTCAAATTAACCTGCAACCTCACTCACAGGCCCCTGTGCCGTGTGTGAGTGTGGAAGTGAATTTGAGGCATAATTGTTGTTTTTTGGTGGTCTTTCCAGTTGCGTGATTCAGGCTTTTACATGGTTCGGCAGCCTAAGTCCTGCGCCACTGGGAGAAAGTAATGTATAAAATGCGAAGTATGCCAATTACTGGATTTTTTAAATGTAAATGTGCTGTAATGGGCAGTATATTCATTTAAGTCATACCACTTCTCCGAAACCTTACACATATCAATTAGTGCAAGCTAATCACATTATAAAGATGTGTAGCATTAGGAGCCATTTAACAGAGAATGATTTATATTTACTATGTTTATTTAGTATAGCGCTGTGTGAGCTATAACTCTTGCTTTATAAAACTAGAAAAAAATGACATAATCTATTATAGCTGAAACCACAAAGCTGACCATTATGCGAAATATATTCTACACATAGAAATCCATTGTGAATAGGGATCTGACAGTGATCTAAGTGCTTATGATAACCTTAAACTTCACTGAGGTCCACAGTCCCAAAAAGCTTGTTCTTTTGTAAAATGGAGTGGTTTTAAAAGCAAAATTGCTTAAGAGTATGTAAATTATAGGGTTTTAAAAAATGAAAGAAATGTTACACGATGGGAAGAGAAATAAATCACGTACAGTGGTTTGTAACTGTAAGGTCAAAAGAGCACAAGAGACAAAATGGAAGCATTATAAGGAAAAACATAAAGAAAATAGTGTCTTGTAGGGACGTGGGATAGGCCTGACCCCAAATTGGTGATCTATACCATATCACTGTATTACGCATCTATAAAAAAGGCATACAAAGAGGAGACCGGATGGATTGACTGAAGATTTTCTGCTTGAATGAAATATATATCCATATATTCTTAAGAATTTCCTGAGGATTAAAAGTGTTTACTTTATAATTTCATTGATGCTGCGCATAAACATCTTCTCATATCAAGTTCGAACATACAAACATCTTGCCTTGTAAATAAACATTATTTCAATACATCAAAAGTTGAATAGCTATATATTGCAATAGTCTCTTATGTGACCTTCAAAAATAATTCAAAGTCACAATATCAAGAAAATGAACATATCATACAAAACTTGTTACATATCTAAAACCAATATGTTTCTATTCACTACACTTTTAAATAAAATATACATCAAGAGGTAAAATTTCTATCAAACCCACAGTAAATTTGTACATTTTGCCATTGAGATACTTCCATATAATTTCCCATTCTGTTTTGCTTCTCTTTGGGAGGGTTTACAGTTGTCAATTCATCTGTAACCTCTCAGTTTTATCTCTCACTAATAAACGATGACTGGCAGCTTTTACCATGGGCAGGGTTACAAACAACATGGTAGTACAGGATAAA